>CM050169.1:29318260-29538260 GCA_027410445.1 Discoglossus pictus
GTAAAGAAAAGAGTCCTAAGTAGTAACAATGCACGCAAGTAAAACTTAACCCAAGGCAATAACACAACCCAGGACAGTAACACTGAAGCACAAGGCCTATAAAGGACATAGGGTAAGAGTCTTGCAATGAGCGCCAAAGGTGCTCAGCGCGGGGCTCGCGATGATCGCCGAAGGTGCTCAGAGGCCCCATAGCCTCGCATTGTGTGGCAAACATCATTGCCAGGCTTACAGTTTTACTCCCGTCATTTTTGACAGGCAATTTCCTATTAGGTAATTTGGGCTGTCAATCAAGCAATCTATCAATCTATAAAATGCATTACATCATGTGTTTTAGTCCATGTGGGTTTAATTCTATGTATTAATCATTTGATTTCTGGGATTGATATTACTCAGAAACAACATTTAAAAATATTATTATTTAATTGCAGATGTGTGGGTTTCAAACTGTTGTGCAATTAATTCTAATGTCTTTCCATGACTTCCCATACTTTTAAAGTACAGGACTTGCAAGTCCTATTTACTACTTATAATATTTTTGACAGAAAAGTGATACTTTTTTTTTGTTGCGGGTTAGACTTTCTTGGCAAACTAGATCTACGGGTTTCATAGAATATCGATTTTGTGTAACTGTAATTATTTAGAGCTTATAATATTCGAGCTGTGCTAAAACCAATATCTGTTCAATCGTAATATAACTTTATATTCGTCTTGCTTTCAACTATGTAAACTACACTATGTAAAGATTATATGTGTCTTCTGCTTGTTTTTGTTGTGTAAATGACAAATGTATTATTGTTATTGCCTGATTTGTCTAATTTAATTAATTATTTGGGAAAAGTAAGTAGAAAATTGTAACTGTATTTGCAACTAGTAAATCCATCAAGGCCATGTACAATATTACATTGTGGTTATTGTTGTGATTCACATACCACATAATAAACAATAATATGATTTTCTATGGTATTCTGGCATATTATGCTTAGAACAGCACTTTATTACAGGCCACCCTCACATGCAACAATTCAAGTAAAAAACCAAAGATGATTTCTAGAGAGGTTCAGAGTTCTTTCTTATTGGGGTAAGCCCGTCCTGAGTTACCTTGGTTTTGACAACCTTCTAGTGATTGCCCAACCTATCCTATTGAATTATTTTGGCACCCTGTTTAGGCCTTGTGTTCTTGCCAGAACAAACCATTTGCGTTGTGGATTAAAAAATTAAATGTTTATAGTAGCTTATAGACTCCACTAGTATAATAGTTTGTTTTCCCCTTCCACTATATGCAGCTAACACAGAGGGTTGTGATCCATGACCAGAGTAAATTCCTTCCCACAAAGGTAGGGTTGTACAATTTTTTAGCTCCCAGAACATGTACACTTTTTCAATGGCTGCGTAGCTTACTTCATGTGAGAGTATCTTACGGCTAATATAAGCGATAGGATACTCCTCCCCTTGATCGTTGGTTTGACTCTGTATGGCACTATCATATTACACAACTCCTCTTGACACTCTATTAGAAGATTGCTTAACGGACACCTGCTAAAGTGTAAGGATGTCATAGGAGACAAATGTAATGCGACCCGGGTGTACAGAAAATAGAATGTGGTGGTGAGTTGTAAGGTTTTGTAACTGCGACTGCCCTGGACTTAGAAAATCAAGCTCAGCAGGATTGGCTATGGGTTGGGTTCGAGAGCCTGGTTTGTGAAGATTGGGATGTACCCTTCCTCAGGATCGTATTTCACAGGATCGTATTTCTCGGATATGATACATTTTCATCATATTGATGTGAATGGCTTTCTGTGGGGCCCTTTAGCCTGGTCAGGGTATCAAGAAGAGTGCAGAAGTTCAGATTTCTTTGTTCTTGTAAACCCCCTTCCAGAATTCACAGACCAAAATTCGAGGAAGGTTGCCGCACTACATGGATGGATGGGTGATAGATGCCACATTGTCTACAGTTGTGGTAGTGCTCCTTATCCTCCTTGGGGTGTTGCTACTTCCATAAGTTGATATAGTAGATGGACTGGAGTCATCTGTGCTGAGGGCAATCCGAGAGCAGATGACCCGGCTCCTGGCACCCATAACAGCGAGGTTTCCTGCAGGTTTCATCCAGCTCAGGTCTGGACTGGGTAGCCAAATTAGGAGTCCTTCCGTCGTTCTGCTGCAGTCAAGCCCAATCTTCGGCTGGCCACTTCCAGGAGATGGTTTCGGTAATGTGCTGCAAAATGTACAATGTCTGTGGAGAACAGCTGCACCCTGCAGCAGATCCTATAGGCTGGTACTGATGCCTTCCTCGAGTTTCCTTGTACTGTTCTGATAGCTGGCCAGCTGGTTATCTTGGAACCATACCTCATCTTGGACAGACACAACCCAAGGAATTGCTTAAGGACAACCAGGCTGTTGCTGGAGTGCCAAAACTTGCACATGATCTCTGACAATGTGTCCCTGGTACATTTTTTAGAGACCTCCCTAGCTCCCTGGATTTTTGTTGATATTTCTCTGGCATACTATGTTTTTAATGCATTGTAGTCCTCCTCCTGACTACAAGGCATGGCACGGTACGCCTTACAGGCCCAACCAATGAGCAGCCTCAACTGGTGGCGACCCATTCATCTAAGTGAATTCTATAAAACTTGCATTGCTCCTCAATATCAGCCAGGAATCCGTTGTTGTCTCCAGGACTGTTTCAGTCCACTTCTGCTCTGTACGCCAGCACTAGTGCCAGAGGCCAAAGATAGTTTGTGGGTTCCTCCTCTCCTGCTTCATCTTTTGCATTACTTTTTCTTAGGTCCCACAGGGTCGAAATCCCATGTTGGTACCCATAGAAGGCATCATCCTTTTACTGAAGTATTACAGGGTTAGGATCATGACTACAGTAATGGCCATCTTCTGGAATTACCTGCTGTGGACCCATTTTTTTCCTTTCACTTCAGCTCCTGCAGAATTGTGGCTCTAGTGCAAGATCTGTCCGAATAAGGGAGTTCAACCATGGTCATATCCCTGTACTCCGCCATGGCTATCAAGTTTTTTAAGATTTAGAACCAGTTGGACTGGCCACAAAGAGGAACTTCCACCGGTTTGTACCTCATACCTTCCATGGGTGGATTTTCAAGCGGGTATCACCAAAATAAGACCATACTCTTGCCAGTAGCAATGTATGTTTCCAATATGGTGTACATTACAGGCACATTTACAGGATTGAAATACTGTAATAAATGCACAGTAACTAGAAGGTAAACATTGAGCCAGGGTCGGCCCTTTGTCATCTTCCCTTCCCTGCTAGTCATGACCAGTCAGGGTGGCGACAATGCAGACAAGGATTGAAGATTTTGCCCAAGGTCATGTGGGATAAGGACATCCCTGCCTGCTACCTGACCTACGTGCCCAGTACGAGAGACGGGTTGCCGAATACTTGGAGCTAACCTTCCTACTGGAGGCTGACCACTGGTACTTAGAATTACATTTTATTGTTTTATTACCCTCTGTATAACAATACAAGTGAATGATGGAACATAAGAGATAACTGGAGAGGGTCAGAGTTCTTTTGTGGGAGAAACTCACATAAGTTACTCTGTTCTTTGCACTAGTATATACTGATCTCTATATTAAAAACAAAATCTGTTTTTATGTTCAACCTATTTCTTTTTTTTTAAATGTATTGTATGTTTCATATCAAGATGGTACTGATCACATGCAAATACACTGTACAAGTTTGTTATTCACATATCCATTGTTTTTGGTCAGTAAAACCCGGTTGGATATATGGTATTGCTCACAACCAATGTGCAAGGAATATCATTACTTAGAAATTATAGAGTATTATATATTTTCTTTATAAACAATTTAAAATTATCAAAATGAATACCTTATGTTATCTTTTTATAGCATGCAACTATAACATAAGCATGCTGAAGCATATGCTTACAGTTAAAAATTACTTATGAATAATAGCAATCTAACATGTTTTCTATGTATTTACTAATCTTTAAACCATTAGCTTCAAACATTCAGACTGTAAATGTTCTCCTCTGTGAGGTCTGTTTAGTAGGAAAACACATTTCTCACGTTTATTTCGTCTTTTGTATTTAAAGTCACATCAAAGCTGTGTTTATGTGTTGTATGCATTCTTGGTATGATTAAACACCTCATCTGAAGGCAGTCATCTTTATAGATTGATAAGCTTACTTCTCACTGCACGAAAGACCATGGGGACTGTAAATATGAGGCCCATAATGTTCAACGTCACTGTAAAATCTTTTGAGCTTGACTCTAGAATACATTTAAATAAACCCACTTTACTTATCTTTCAAAATATTGCATTTGTGGGAATTGGTTTGAAATAAAAATGAATAGCTGTATTATATATTAAATACGAACAGTTATCTTGATTACCAACTATTATTATTTTTCTTCATCCTACTAAACTTTGTAAATAGAAAATGCATGCGCATGCATGATGCAGTGTTAACATAATCATACTGTTGTGTAAAGAAAAAATATGTGTGCCCATAATACATAGTATTCTCCTGCTACATTCCATGCAATTATTTTTATTTGTTTTATTATATTGTACATTTTGATTGAGAATCAGAAATTTAAGTTATGAGTTTGCATACATTTTGAAGTATTTCAGCACTGTTGAACAATATTTGTTTCATCCTTTTGACATGTGCGTATCTGTCTAATATTTACTCTTCTTGCTTTCTCCTTTCTATTTATTTTCTAACTGCTACTGTCACTCAAGTATGGCTCCCAGGTTAGTTCTTATTTTTGTTCTAAACTTACATGGTTTATTTACCATTAATGTTTACAAAGAATATGATTTGTGTTAAAATATCCTGTTCTAGCAATAAAACCAGTAATATATGGTTCAATAGGGTTTTCTAAGCACATTCACTTTTACATAATTTCATGGACAATTTACTGGAACAAAAATTCAAGATCTTCCAGATGGTTTAGTGTAGAAATAAAAATATTTTTATATAGCAGCATACTAATATAGCAAGCTTTATTATTTTCAACACAGCACTATACATCTTATAATATTTTTTAATTACTTATGACTGGTTGTACCTGTTTCCTCACCAAGTCCTAGCCTCATCTCACAAATAACACATATGGTTCTACTATATAATAAAAAAAGCTTTTTTTGTGAAAGCATAAGTGTAGTTAGTCAGCTTCTATATCAGTAATGAAAGTAAATACAATTAGCTTCTACTAAACAAGTCCACATTATTATTTGACCATCACGATATTCTGCCATGTGTAAATGAAATAATACATTTTTGCAGTTTGGTTTTGAGCATGCAGTTTTGTTGTAACATGTCATGTCTAAGTTAGTGAATGTTAAAGCAAATTATCACCAAGATCTGACTGTACAATGCTATGAATCCAGGCCTATGTTGATAGTTTAAATGTTGTAGTTTATTAATCTACCATTATGAAAGACTGAACAAATATTACTTTGATATAAAGGTTGTCATTACTCCATCATTGCCATGTTAGGTTTGTAAAACAGTAGCTGAATGTGCCACAGTATTTCTGAAACAATGCACCCTTGACAGATGATACCGAAGCGGATTTGTTGGGCAGTCATGCACAATGTTTCTTGCATAAGTCAAACACTGTGAATCTTTTGCACTCTGGAACTAGACTCATCAGAATGATTGAGCCTGGCTTGACAGTAAGCTTTAGTCAAAAATAGAACATGCAACAGGACAATAAATCTTCTCCTGAATGGGCAAGAAAAAAAAAAGAATCATGATATTGAAATGATCAAGTCCAGTCTTTATTAAAGATAGATCGACATAAACAAATGACCTCAAACATCACCAGTAATAAGGAATGGCTAGAGTTCCTATTGGGCAATTTTGGAAACTCATAAACTTATATAGGAAACATTTACTTTATGTTATTGATCCCAAAGAGGTTTGCATATCTTACTAAATCAGGACGGGCCCTAAATTTAACACAAGCCTATTGAATGTTGACTGATTTCTTATATAAAAAAAAACAATCTACTTTTAGGACTTAGTGAGGGCTAAACTAGAGACAGAATATGAAGGATAGAATATTTTTACAAGACTCCACTGGGTACAGGTTCCATTTGAATAGTTGTGTATAGTGGGATATACGATGAATTAGAAATAAAACTCATGCTTGATTGTGGTATGCATTTTTCCTGTATTTATGCAGAGAAACAGTAATTAGATCTTTAAATAAATAGTTTTTTTGTGACTGTTCATGAGCTGGATTTGATTTCGTCAGAATATGGATACATACAAGTAAAGGATGAATTCCTGCAGCTGTGAAAATAGAGAGGCACGCATAAAAACTGGGCCCTTTTTAAAATCTTTTTACTTAAACTGTAGTAGCTCATTTGTACAGTATAATTACTGAATGTGAATATGCTTTTTCCAAAAAGGGTCAAGAACTGTTGACATAATTATAATGATCCAGGACAAAAGTTTGCTTTTAGTGTTTGCTATAGACTTGAATGGAGACTTTGCCCATCTAAGGGTGTTGAAATAATAAATTATCCTTATTAAAATATAGCACTGCTTGTAAACAAGATAATAATGTTGTGGGTTGATTATGTAATGTAAAGATGTAAAGTGATTCTGCCTATGGCAACTGATATTTAAATGTATCAGTTGTTATTTTGGAATTCAGTTTATCTTAAACTTAGAGCTATGTGGAGTTTTGAGACCTTCAATTTCTTCAGTGTCTATGTCTTATATAGTATATTACAAAAATATTTTAGCATCTAAAAATGAACCGTAAATCTAACATGCTTACCTGTTTCAGCTGTTTTCATTAAGTGTAACTTGACTACAACAACCATTTATTGACAATTTTTATAATGTGATAATTTAAGCTAATAATTATATATTTATTAATTATTCATCAAAACAAATCATTAGTACACTGGTTACTGTATGCATACAAATTGCTGATTGGTTATTTGATGAATTGCCTTTAATGTTAAGATTCTGCATGACATATGTATGTTCTTTTTTGTCCTCCCACTCAACAGAGGGATACAATATGAAAAATAGTTGGTAGTTAATGAGAGCCATATGTTTTTCTAGTGATAAGAGCTGAAATACCAGTTTTGCATAATGTCCAATTTGGGGTGAGGTTAACATTTAGTAAACCTTTCTAGTAAGTAACCAAATAAAATATAACCATTTCAATATTTTACTTTTTCTTTAGGTTTTTTTAATAAACTCACCATATATATATATATATTATGTAAATAAATAAATATATAAAGTATATTCTTCTGTGTTACAATATAATCTTTATTTGATCTTATTTTAATTTTTTTTTTGCACAGAAAAGAAATGTAAATGCGTTTCATTTTTCAACATAATTGATAAAAGGACAAGAGTTTAAAAGGACTGGGTTTTAAATATATAAAGAGATAAAAGCATATTTATTTTTTAATGAACTTTGTAGTTTGTGAGTTTTCAATCTTGCTATGTGCTTTAGGGAAAGCATTGCATACGTTCGATTTTAGGCTCAAAGACAGGGCCCTCCTCCATTTTTGTTTCTTTTTGCATTGTGCTAATATCGTTTCAACTTGAACTTACCCATGTATATCACTACGGAATATGTTGGAGAGTTACAAATAAAGTATATAATAACTATTTTACAAGTTATTAACTGCTTTGTGTAATGTGAAAGGTCAGCTGCTTACAAATATTTTTCCTTTTGAACATAGACATTTCTTGCTTATGATTGGCCAACTGAATAAATATCAACAGTAATAAGAGAATATACATTATTCATTGAAACAACAGCTATTTTAAAGTGTTTATTTGAAGTTGCCATTTTTTTCCAATAAGTTTTTATTAACCTTTAAAAAATGTTTATATAACAAACCATATGAAATCATGTTAGACAAATATTGACTGCACTTGAGGGTTAGTGTGAAAAGTTTGCCTCTCTAGGGTAAAAGTTTTTTTTAAGTTTTCTGAGATAATATAGTCAGGCATTGAAGACATTTTGCCACCTGTTCTTCACATTTTAAACAAAACCTATTATGTTTTCTCAAATGATAGTTGGGGAATACCTTTTAAAATTCTGCATGTTATTTCATTTATGAAGTGTACTGTAAAATTTCTGTAGAAAGGCAACTCTTGGTGTAAATGAGCTAAATTGCATAACGAAACAATGGTCCCTTTTCAATTGAGCAATTGTAAGTTACTGGAGCACGTAATGTAGCCTGTAAACTAATTTGATATTTAATTGGCGTCCTTTAGCTACCCGCAAATGATCTACGTGTTACAGGCTTAAAATCCCTGCGGCTGTTAAAATCATAACTCCGACCCAGCTAAGCCTTTGTTCTTTCAAGTCCATAAATGTTATAATCGCAAATCTCTATTCAATTGCTACAGCCCGCAATTGTTTTCACACCCTTAAATGGCAAATGTAGAAGAAAATCCTAAGAGTACCAGATAGGACTCGCAAGGGGTTAAACACCTGATTGTAGCACTGTAAATAGAAATAAAAAATCAATACTACACTTTAAAAGATGGGGAAAGCAATGAAAGACGTTAGAATTAATTGCACAGCAGTCTCAAGCTTGCAAATCTGCAATCAAAATTGTTTTTTTTTCTGTTTCATTTCCGTGTTATATCATTCTCGGGAATCAAGAAGTCAATACATATCAGGCCACCCACATCATCTAGAACATTTTCTTGATTCATTTTTATTATTTTATACATTGCCGGATCGCAATAACGGACTTCTAAATTCTAATTAAATGACGTTTACATCCATGTTTTACTGTTGTCAGGATGACGGTCTCATTTACTATTGGCTGTTTCTACATCGGTAGTTATGGCCTTGCTTAATTGATCATGATCATGCTCTGAAATGCTACTTACGGGTGCATGGTCTGTAACCGGGTGCATGGTCTGTTGCAAATTTCAAGCCCACGGACATTCGGCTGGTATGAAGGCAACTGCGAGCTTGCAATTGAATAGGGACCATAGTGTTCATGATTCTGGATAAATCTACAGTACTTTCTAAAACAATATTACAAATCTAAGAATCATTCTTGGGAAAAAATAGTTTTTCTGCGAAGTTATTAGTCACAACTCAAAAACATATTAATTTTTCCCCAAGCCAGATGAAAACTTGAAATGCTTACTTTGGAATAGAGTTTGATGCTTTTAATATTTTATCATCAACTTAATTACCAGATGTTTGGCTCCTTTTTTTAGTGTAGGCCAACATAAACGGGACTTTAAGGGTTAGAGCTATTTACATAAAGAAAATAGCTATAGTGTACAAAACTGAATTGCAATGCATGTCAATTGTTTCTCTTGATATTTAACTGCAACTAAGCTAAACTGTAAGTGTAAGTCTTCATGTGCACTCAAACTTACTGATGTATTAAAATGTGAGAATGTGTTATGTTATACTCCTAATTCACCACATTATAAAAGGCTGGGATAGGGCACTCTAAAATAGCTCTTTTGAATCTTGTAATTTTGTTATATATTATAGTACATTAGTTTCAGTGGATGGGCAGGCCACATAACTAATAATATACTTCCTAGCAATATGAGAAAATGTCTGCACTACGGAGGAGGAAGTTAGCTTGTTTTGCTACTTCTCTAATGCAAAGATTTAAGTTAACTGTCCCTTCCTCATGTCTGACATTTTGTGTAATTTGGTATATTGCTGAACCTTGATATAATACATTCATCTACTAATGGGCAGATGAAATATACACTTTAAATAAAATATTGTCCCAGCCTACTTTTTTACTTTAGAGCCAATGTTCTCCACGTTTGGCTGAATTTCTTTTGGTGATAGACAGGGCAACTAATTATTTTGTTATGTGACTCATTTAGTAATATGGTACATCTCAGTAATATCTATTGCATTATAAAATCACCTAATATAATTATATGTGATCTCACCCCTTTTACTCAACATCACTTGCGATTTACAATGTTGGATATTTTAAGTATAGTAGATATGGGAATTAAATCTGGGAAAGACATACTCAAGGTTTGAAACAGAACATGAACATCAGTTGACATGCTTACAAGATGTATGTTAATATGTTTATTTTATGTAACCAAAAATACTCTTTAGTGAATAAGCACTGAAATAATTTGCTCTTTTGAAAAAATAGTATACATGTTATTTTAGTTGTCCATGTTTGAAGATTTGATTTACAATAATTCAATTTAATTTGAGTCTTTTTTGGAATTACACTTTTTGATCACTTTATTGAAAGCACTAAGTAGATGTTCTTCTATTGAAGCTATCTTCCTATTTTCCCATACAACAAATCAGTGCTGTTGGTCTCTGTGGGAGGTTAAGCTTCACTAAGATGTGTGAGGTCTAAAGGAGTTGGGCATGCAGCGAACACCATCTGCAGTTTTGTTAGATGTCAGTTTGACAAAACCAAGACCAGAATGATCATTATTTGCAGATAATATTTTCAGGGAAATTGGATTGTTTCTAAATAGTACTAAAAGCCATGTTATTGATGTTTTACATCGTATTAACCTATGAATGTTTATACTGCTGCCAAGTATTTTCTCCAATTATACTATATAATAATAAAGTATGTATCATGAGAGAATGTCATATGAACATTGTATACATTTTCAACACATCCATCTGTTAGCGAACAATATTGCTTATAAAATATTGTGGTAAATAATAATGTATATTAGTATACTTCACATTCACAATATGTTTATACCCTCTAAGTTGTTATGATGAGAAAAGTATTTTGCTTTCATCCGTAAAAAAAGTTGTTTAAATCACAGTGACTGAACAACATACTATATACATTGTTTCCTCAAACCTGCATTGATAAAAGCCTTGAGTTTAGAGGTTAACCCACAGTCTAGTGTTGGTGGAACATGAGGGAATGGAGCTCTTAAAGTATTTTGAATACAGTTCCCTTTGTAGACACTCTTTTGCATGCACCAAATCACTTCTCCCTCCAATGTACAGTTGAATGGACTAATAAAAAAAAAAATGTAAAAAAAACAAACATAGTGAATAGTGGGGCTGAAATTTAATTTATAGAATGCATGTTTAAATCTTCTTCCTTCTTTAGTGACATTGAAAGGGCAGACCAGATTGATGAGTCATTTGCAGTCCTATGTATTTTATCATGGATCTAAAAGAGGATTTTCTATAGATGTTATGACTTCTGTCAAACTGATGCTAGGAACTGCCACAGTCACAATTTCAGCTTTTCAGAAAGTCATAATTTTTACAGAAATATGAAAGAATGTACATAAATCAGCTGGATACACTGTGTAAATCTAATAACAAACTCTCAGAAACGGCAAGAAATATAGCATGACATTTGCCACCAGCAACAATTTATTGAGACACACATCATCTCATATACTCAGAGGTAACTGTGAGGCTGAGCCTCCTAATCACCCCCAGCACTCATTTGGCATATTGATCTCCCCTCAGGACTAGGAGAGCCTGCCCCCATCCACCTTGGGCCAATCTCTTGACCACCAATTTTGCTTTTTCAAGAATTTCCTTTCTCAACCTAAATGGGAGTGGATCTACACTGTGTGCTGGAGGTTGCCTGCCCCCATGTGTCAGATGTCCAAATAGTTATCAAACAAACTCTGAGCCTGTTTACAAATATTAACTCTTTCAGGACGCTCATCTGTCTTTCTGGGTCCCTCTCAAGTGAGCTTGACCTCAGACCTCATAGTCTTATGCCCCAAATCACCCAGTTCTCATAAACAAGATGTGGCCACTCTCCCACTTCTCATGCTTAATCACACAAAGAAGCATTGTACCATGTCTACCAATATCCTATTGCTGCTACTGTTCATGTAGATTTTAGTGATTGAGGACACCATAATAGGGAACCAAAGTCTAAGTTCTTCCATTTCATTAACAGGTTTAAAGTCACTTGGGATTGCCTTTGTGGTGGCAACATAATCCAGGGCAGAAGAAGAGTTACCCTTTTCCCCAGTCTCCGGCCTATACATTTTTTCTTGCCTGAAAAACAAAAATATTTTTCTTGTAATATTTCATGACAGAGAAGGAGAAAACCTTGTTTCACTGTAATGTAAATGTCTACACTATATGAACCAGTGTTTCTAGGGGGGATCAGCTTGTTATAGTGATCATAGGCACAGACTACAAGACCCAGAACAGGTTACTTGCTACATACAACGTGCTTATTTTTCATCTAGTTTTGAAAATATTTGAATAAAGAATATTTTAACTTAGGATAAGTTCATTAATGGTCTGACTAATGGCAATGATATGATTAAAATGCCAGGTTTCCCTTGCATTGGTCCTAGAACCGGCTTTTGGAAACCACAGGTATAGACCACTTATTTTTTATGTCAAGATGATGATTTTTTTTTTAATGTTTGCAATAAGATCTTTTAAATGCATGTTGGAACATTTTGACTACAGTATCCCTTTTTATCATAGACTCTCCTCACTATCCAAACCACATTGCTTGATGTACTTTTTTGGGATAACGAAGGATATGCACTTTTGCTTCTCCAACTCTAATGTGCAGAGTTAAAGGGCCAGTTTATTCAGCACATTTTGCATCACACCATTGCAAAGCTCTACTAAATGCATTTTTAAATACTTTTTGAATTTTTGGAATATGTGCATGTTTGATGGCGATATCAGATCTAATGAAAAGTATAATTTTTGTATTTATTGACATTTTACAGCCAGCCTTGTCCCTGCCCCACAGCTCAGACAAAGTGTTGTTCCTCCTCCTAAACAACTTCAACCGATCAGGTTTCAGGGGTGTGTTCCCATTAAACTTTGTGGAGAAGCTTTTGACTGACAGGGAGTGTGTGCCCAGCACAGCAATGACACCATGGATAGAGGCTGTGCTGCCTGGCCTGCCATGTATGACACCAACTAGCATCCTGCTTAATTAAACACTTTAGATAAACCTTCCTGCTCCTTTATTTATGGTTCTGTTTTCCACTTGAGCCAGTGTGGGGTGTGACACAGAACAGCTCTGACATGGCTCCTGACACTATCTCACATGGCCCTGCAGTTTAGTTTTAAATCCCTGAAATTAATTTATAATAACACTTTGTAGTTTTTCCAAACATGCATTGAATTTTTTTATTTAAATATTTATAAAATAGTAAAATAACTCAAATGTAAGAGTTTGCTTATGAATAGTAAACATATTATATATATATATATATATATATATATATATATATATATATATATATATATATATATAGTGACAAGTATGGTCGGATAAACTGTTCCTCATATGTATTTCTGACCCTTGTCATCACAATAACAGGAGGCTTGCATAAGTTTATCCAATTTTTATAGATTCATTGTCAGGTACAAAAACAACAAAACAAAAATAATGAAAAAAAAATCTACCTTCACGTACTGACTAACTTCAGGAACACCCTCTCTGTGCCTGAACAGCTTGTCTGTCACAGGGGGGGGGGGGGAACAAAACATTGCATTCACAATTAGCCTCAGTAATTCCAGGATACTTTTGCTGTTTGAAGTAATCACCGTGGGCAGAAAGTCCAAAACCCTCAGCCTCTTGCTTGGAGTTTAATATAATAAATCGGATAGTTTTTTTTATCCAGTGTCTCTGCCAGTCTTTGCAGCTTCCCTTCGGCAAACAGGCCTGCAAATCCTCTTTAAGCAAATTCTCTCTCTCTGTCTTCAGTGCTTCACACAGTCAGCTGCACTTCCTGTGTTTGCTGGAGATTCTAGCCCTCAGACCACAGATCCTCAAGCTTCCTGTGTCATTAAAACGTCTTTACAAATTGCATCTATCCTCGATTGTAGATTCACACAGGAACAGTGAGCAAACCTTTCTCTGTAGCTTGCTATCGCTGCTAACAACAGCACACCAACTGGGCCTCTTTGATCAGACTCCACACTCTGCTCACACTGCTTAGGCCCAAACCTAAGTGAGGACTCCACCCATTTCTCTGCTGTCTTTAAGGCAATCCACAGCTGAGCTTCGATTAGCCTCTGATCACTGCCCTGAGTTAACTCCTTCTGTCCTTTGACAAATCTTCCAGGATCTTCGATCAAATCGACCTCTAGGGGCACTTCTTGCTTAACTCTGTTACAATATATATATATATATATATATATATATATATAAATATATATGAAGAGTGAGGTAGCCGTGAATGTCCAGTAATCCGGATGAATAATCAGAGTATTGCAGTATATAGTGATACCTTTTTTATTGGACAAACATATTCATAGGTTTCATGACGAGCTTTCCAGAGCATTCCTCTCTTTGTCGAGTCAGAGTCAATACTGATTATAAATTCACAAATACAGCAAAAAATTCCATGATTAACAAATAATGTTCTGATCAGCCAGCCGTGCAAGTGTGGGGGGGTGCAGACCAGAGTAAGTAAATTGGGGTCGTAAATAGTTTAACATCTAAGGAACCTGTGAGGAATTGACTCTGCTGGGTTTTGAACCCTGGTCCCCAGGCGGCTATACCTCTTCCCTACCACTGCGCCAGCCTGCCTGTTGTGAATTCCATTGAGACCTTATAAGCTTGACTCTGCTAGCAATTGTATCAGTACCTAAGTCTCTTCAGCTGTGTCTGGTCAGGTGTCTGGTCCTTGGCCTATATAAGGCACTTCCTGTCTATTGATCCTTGCCAGATTATTGTGTGGTTTCTGATCACTTCAATAAACCTTGTTCCTGTTTTCACCTACAAGTTTGCGGAACTGGATTATTGCTGACCTTGGCTACTGGTCTCCACAACTTTGTGATTTCTATATCATTACAGAACCATAGAGCTGTAACCAAACTCAGGAGGAAGGCAGAGAACAAAAAATTTAAAAATCAAAAAATCATTTAACACACATATATATTTATAATCATGAATGTTGGAGGTTACAAGAAATTTTGATAATGAGATAAAAATTAATTGGCTTAACGGTAGATTGGCCAATGAAGAGTTTAACATAGAAAATGGCACAAACCCTTGCAATAAAAATCGGTGTAAATTGTGTCAACACATCTGCAAAGAGGACACAGCCACGCACAACAAGAAGACCTATAACATCAGAGGATCATATTCTTGTACATCATCCAATGTAGTCTACGTGATACAATGTACTGCATGTGAGAGAGGCTGTTACATTGGAGAAACCAGCCAGAAGTTACATATGAGGATAAATCTACACAGACATTCCATCAATAAGCACAATGAGGAGACTTACTGTACTCCAGTTGGACACAATTTCACCCAGAATAACCACTCCATGAAAAAATCTCAAAATCAAAATATCCAAAGGTTTTTTTTAAAAAACACTAAGGAAAGAAAGACATTTGAAATTAAAATGATTATGTTCTTTAACAGTAGTATCTTATTATCAAAATTTCTTGTAACCTCCAACATTCATGATTGTAAATATATATTTAATGATTTTTGATTTTTAAATTTTTAATTTTTTTATTCTCTGCCTTCCTCCTGAGTTTGGTTACAGCTCTATGGTTTCTTCGATGTGGAAATATTTACAACCCCAATTTACTTACTCTGGTCTGCACCCCCACACGCTTGCACGGTTGGCTGATCAGAACATTATTTGTTAATCCTGGAATTTTTTGCTGTATTTGTGAATCTATAATCAGTATTGACTCTGACTCGACAAAGAGAGGAACGCTCTCGAAAGCTCGTTCTGAAACCTATGAATATGTTTGTCCAATAAAAAAGGTATCACTATTTACTGCAATACTCTGATTATTTATATATATATATATATATATATATATATATATATATATATATATACAGTCAGGTCCATTAAAATTGGGACATCGACACAATTCTAATCCTTTTGGCTCTATACACCACCACAATGGATTTAAAGTTAAACGAACAAAATGTGCTTTAACTGCAGACTTTCAGCTTTAATTTGACGGTATTTACATCCAAATCAGGTGAACGGTGTAGGAATTACAAAAGCTTGTATATGTGCCTCCCACTTTTTAAGGGACCAAAAGTAATGGGACAGATTAACAGTCATAAATCAAACTTTCACTTTTTAATACTTGGTTGCAAATCCTTTGCAGTCAATTACAGCCTGAAGTCTGGAACGCATAGACATCACTAGACGCTGGGTTTCATCCCTGGTGATGCTCTGCCAGGCCTCTACTGCAACTGTCTTCAGTTCCTGCTTGTTCTTGGGGCATTTTCCCTTCAGTTTTGTCTTCAGCAAGTGAAATGCATGCTCAATCGGATTCAGGTCAGGTGATTGACTTGGCCATTGCATAACATTCCACTTCTTTCCCTTAAAAAACTCTTTGGTTGCTTTTGCAGTATGCTTCGGGTCATTGTCCATCTGCACTGTGAAGCACCGTCCAATGAGTTCTGAAGCATTTGGCTGAATATGAGCAGATAATATTGCCCGAAACACTTCAGAATTCATCCTGCTGCTTTTGTCAGCAGTCACATCATCAATAAATAAAAGAGAACCAGTTCCATTGGCAGCCATACATGCCCACGACATGACACTACCACCACCATGCTTCACTGATTAGGTGGTATGCTTTGGATCATGAGCAGTTCCTTTCCTTCTCCATACTCTTCTCTTCCCATCACTCTGGTATAAGTTGATCTTGGTCTCATCTGTCCATAGGATGTTGTTCCAGAACTGTGAAGGCTTTTTTAGATGTTGTTTGGCAAACTCTAATCTGGTTTTCCTGTTTTTGAGGCTCACCAATGGTTTACATCTTGTGGTGAACCCTCTGTATTCACTCTGGTGAAGTCTTCTATTGATTGTTGACTTTGACACACATGCACCTTCCTCCTGGGGAGTGTTCTTGTTCTGGCCAACTGTTGTGAAGGGTGTTTTCTTCACCAGGGAAATAATTATTCGGTCATCCACCACAGTTGTTTTCCGTGGTCTTCCGGGTCTTTTGGTGTTGCTGAGCTCCTTGGTGCATTTTTTCTTTTTAAGGATGTTCCAAACAGTTGATTTGGTCACACCTAATATTTTTGCTATCTCTCTGATGGGTTTGTTTTGTTTTTTCAGCCTAATGATGGCTTGCTTCACTGATAGTGACAGCTCTTTGGATCTCATATTGAGGGTTGACAGCAACAGATTCTAAATGCAAATAGCACACTTGAAATTAACTCTGGAGCTTGTATCAGCTCTTTGTAAATGGGATAATGAGAGAATAACACACACCTGACCATGGAACAGCTGAGCAGACAATTGTCCCATTACTTTTGGTCCCTTTAAAAATGGGAGGCACATATACAAACTGTTGTAATTCCTACACCGTTCACCTGATTTGGATGTAAATACACTCAAATTAAAGCTGAAAGTCTGCCGTTAAAGCACATCTTGTTAGTTTAATTTCAAATGCATTGTGGTGGTGTATAGAGCCAAAAAGATTAGAATTGTGTCAATGTTCCAATATTTATGGACCTGACTGTATATATATATATATATATACAAGCAAATATACATATACATTTACACACAGAAATATATACATTTATAGAGATGCAAACAGTAATACAGTATAAGCAAACATATTTATATTCACAGATTATACATATATGTACTGACATGTGTTTTAATTCTTTATTAATAAATATATAGAGCACAGGCGCACTTGCAGTGTTGTTTTCTCACACAGAGCATATGCACATACACACACACTGGCACAGGCTAACTTACAGTGTTTATTCTCACATAGAGCACACACACAGACTCACTTGCAGTGTTGTTTTTTCACACAGCGCATGCACACACAGCACAGGCTTAGTTGCAGTGTTTTTTCACACAGAGCACATGTTCACACACACTTGCACACACAGAACAGACTCACTTGCAGTGTAGTTTTCTGACACACACTTTGCCTATACCTGTGTTCTGCTTGTGGGAAGGAAAGGGCCTGCGCTGCTCATTGGTCACAGGTAATGATTGATATGACCTTGAGAGCCTGGATTTAGCAGTTTATGCTGGGGGGAAGATCTGTGTGTATGTCCCCAAAGACTGGCACTAAAGCAAAACTGAGTAGTGCAGGGCACTGATAGGGTGCACAGCACACACCTTTAATTTCGATGGTAGTGGTGACCAGGAGGGAAGGCTTACACATGTAAATAAACAAAGGGAAAAACACTTTCATCTCAATCAATAAAAAATAACTGAATTAAAAAAACTAAGTTTTTAGATTGTAAACCGAATACTTTGTCACGTGCAAAGAGTACTGTATGGGAGGTAACTGGCCCTTTAAGTTCTCAGCATCACATGGAGAAAGAACTAAAAACGTGGGCAGTGATGTTCTTATATTACTGGGCAAAGAATTGTATTTAAACTACCTCATCCTATCGTCAGAGATTATGCTGTCTGTATGTGTGCTATAAATTTGGATATGCTTATCAAATATATACTATTCAGAACTTTTATATTTCACAAGTCAACATAATACTGTGTGATTCTTTTGAGTTCATGCCTTCTCAGTGTATAACAATCCCAATATATTTTCCCTATTCTCCATTTTATGGTGATAAGGCAATTAATTCCATGTTCAAAATATATAATTTGTATATAACCAAAAACTCTGGTCATAGTAAGCACCATCTGCCAACAGCCTCAGAGATGACTCTACACCTGGACATCACCAGGTGGATACAGAAGTCAGGTTGACTATACAGTTTGTAACCAAATATGGAGGGGTATACAGTCAGCAAAATCAAGACCCGGAGTGGACTGTGGCTCAGATTATGAGCTACTTATTGCAAGGTTCAGAAAAGAGGGGAAATCATGAGACCAAGCAGATACAAAATAAATTATATCTACTTTGAATATGCAGTGGAGAATAATAGATTTAAGGTACTAGACATGGTTGAAGAACTTTGGACATAAGTTTGTGACATTATCCAGAAAGCTGCAACAAAGAATATCCCCAAAAGAAAAAAAACTAAGAAGGCAAACTGACTATCTGATGAGGCTTTGAAAGTAGTCCAGGAAAGAAAGTGAAAGGTAATGGAGACTATAATACTACATTCAATTAGACAAATTATTTCCTGAGGACATAAAGAATAGACAACTAGACATACTATAATGAGTGATGTAGATAGTTAGAAGAAGGTAACAGAATGGGAAAGCTAAGAGATGTCTTAAAAAAATTGGGGATGTTAAAAAACCTTTATTGCCAAAGTGGGCAAACAAAATGGTAAGCAATACACAGAGGATTTACACAGGAAGGATCTTAAATGCACTGATAACCTCAATAGTTTTCTCCAATGACATCTCCAGACATCTAAAGTGAGTTAAATGATATGGGCTCAGTTCACCTTTCTGATAACAAGCCTGCAGAGTTGATGGAATCCCAGCTGAACAGTTCAAAGTCCTAAAAGACGATGCTGTGAGAGTATTGCTTGCCTTATGCCAACAAGTTTAGAAATACAGCAATGGCTTAAGATCCTGCAATTTCAGCTTCAACAATATATGTACTAAGAACTACCAGATGTGAAAGTTGGGTTTTACATAGACACAAGAGATCAAATGTCCTTTGATTAATAGAGAAAGCAAGAGCGTTCCAGAAAAACATTTACCTCTGCTTCATAGACTTCTAAAACCTTTGACAGTGTGGATCACAACAAAATATGGGTACTAAAAGAGGTGTCAATACCAGACCATTTCATCCATCTACCGAGGCATCTATATGTGGACCAAAAATCCCCAATCAGGAACAACTTAATGGTTCAAGATAACGAAAAGGAGTGATATAATGTTGTGTATTGTCATCTTATTTATTAAACCTATATGTAAAATAAATCATGCATAAGGCCAGGCTCGATAAATCCAAAGCAGGAATAAAAATTGTTGGATACACAGATAATACTAAGCTGATGGCTTAGAAGTGAGGAGTAACTAAAGGACCGATTGATGAAAGTGAAAGTAGAAAGCACAAAATCTGGCCTGTTTCTTAATGTTAAAAATACAAAGATCATAGTAAGCAGCAATTTCAGTTCCTGGTAAATAGATGTAAAAAAAAAAAGGATTTTATTTTCCTGGGTTCCAATATCTCTACAGATGGTGACTGCAGCCATGAAATTAAAATATGGTTGCTTCTAGGTAGAAAAACGTTTTCAAGTCTGTACAAGCTATTAAATAGTAAAGATGTTACACTATCAACAAAGGTCTACATAGTTAGAAATATGGTATTACCAGTAGTAACATACACATGTGAGAGCAGGACCATAAAGAAGGTGGAGCACAGTAGAATTGACTCCTTGGAATTGTGATGTTGGAGAAAACTGCTTATAGTCCCTTGGGTTACAAGAAGATCCAGTCAACCAATTCTACAAGAAATCAAGCAGAATTGTTCACTGAAAGGTTTGATCATGAGGTTAATTCTCAAATATTTTGGCTATTTCATGTGAAGGCAGGGTTCCCTAGTGAAGGCTCGGATGCTGGGAGAGATTGAAGGCACACAAAAGCGGGACGGCAGATTAATACACGAGGGCTTTGAAGCAAGGAAAATTAGTTTACCTCAGCTTAGAAGGGCATTGATTTAAAGATGTGCCTGACAGGTTTCAGTCCCTAGGGTCACAGAGAGTCGGACATGACTGATAGACTAAACATCAACAAATAGTTGCTTAATTTAGGCAGAAAATACAAACACCACAAGCTATTTTTTGCATTTGGTTATTCTGATTTTTTGCATTTGGTTATTCTGCTTGCTCTTTTGAACTTTTTTTCTTCTTTGTCCGTGCAGTTGTTCTATTTGTTTTATTTTAGTTTGGAAGCCTGATAAATCTTTCTACAACAGCCCTGATGTGACACTTAGATTGGGTTATTGTGTTTGTACACACCATCAACTCAGCCCTGTTTTGCTACAACTCCAATTTGAGAAAATTGTTTTCATGACATTCAGTCAAGAAATTACTCATACTGGTTTTTAATAGGAATTGTGGATGTTTTTGGTGGTACTTACCAATATTAAGCCCTATTCTATTTGAGACAAATAAACTACCGACAGACATAATTTTACTGAGCACACCCAAAACTCGTAAACCAAAGCCTTGGAAGTAAAGTTACATAGCTCTGTGTTATGAGTAAGGCTGTGCACAAACCCATTGATACCAATGAGAATTCCTGAGGTTTTCCTCCACCCATGCATGCAATGAAGGGAATCCCCAGGGATTATCTTTCCAGCTCAATCCTGATTGCCCCCTTCCCTGTTTAAACCCAATCCCTGTTACCCGATCACTCCCATCCGACATCTACATAACCATGGGGTCCATTGAGACACCCATAGAATCTAAAACATCATTCCTTTTACGGAACCCCTGTGGATCCTAAATGTTATCCCCCACCACAGGGGTCCATAATGGACCCATGTGTCACCTAGAGTTAACCCCTTTGGTATGTTTCCCAATATTTGGTTTTATATACTTTTAAACTTTTATATTCTTTTAGCTTTGTTCAGAAAACCATATAGTTTTTGAATAGTTGTGGTGAAGTGACTTTCTGTTGGCAGAATTAGCTGAAATAAAAATTAGCTTTGTCATTGTCTTCCATATAACTATTTTATTTTAAAAGCTTAACTGTTCTTCCCTTAGTTCTTCTCTTTTCACTAATTTACCTAAACATATGTGTGTGTGTGTGTGTGTACATTTTACCATTTAGCACTGGACCTTTAGTGATTACCCTTAGTCTTAGGAGGCAAAACCATTCTTGTTAGTGTTAGGTATGACAGTGAAATAATATATGTACAATTTAAAAACCTATATAATTAACAGGCAACCTAGTCCACTTAAAGGCATCACCTATAATAGTTTACAGTTGTGAGTAACGCCTGCTAGATGCGTTCTGTGGAGGTGTTACTTACCACTGGTTTTGGTAAACATATTATATTGTGTAACTGTGCATGAGCGATGTCGTTATGCATGCGCAGTTGCTTCCAATTTGTGCATACACGGCAGAGTAGCGCCACTGCAGAAGTGAGTGGGAGAAGGGAGATGGAGAGAGAGGGGGTAGGTGGGGAGACTGGAGGGAGGGGGAGAGAGAGAGAAAAGCAGGAATGTGAGAAGAGGGAAAGGGATAGAGTGAGGGGGAGAGAGAGGAAGAGGGAGAAATGGAGGGTGAGAGAAAGGGGGAGAGGGAGTGGAGGGGAGGCAGAGAGAGAGGAGGGAAGGAAAGAGAAAAGGAGGGAGAGAAAGCGAGGGGGAGGGAGGGAGACACAAAAGGCAACTGAACATAACATATGATACCATTATATATATATATATATATATATATATATATATATATATATATATATATATATATATATATATATATATATATAGTGGATATAAAAAGTCTACACACCCCTGTTAAAAAGTCAGGTTTCTGTGCTGTAAAGAAATGAGACAAAGATAAATAATTTCAGAACTTTTTCCACCTTTAATGTGACCTATAAACTGCAAAACTCAATTGAAAAAAAAAAACTAAAATCTTTTAGGTAGAGAAGAAAAAATATAAAAATAAAATAATATGGTTGCATAAGTATGCACACCCTTAAACTAATTCTTTGTTGAAGCACCTTTTGATTTTCTTATAGCACTCAGTCTTTTTGAGTATGAGTCTATCAGCATGGCACATTTTGACTTGGCAAGATTTGCCCACTCTTCTTTGCAAAAACACTCCAAATCTGTCAGATTGCGAGGGCATCTCCTGTGCACAGCCCTCTTCAGATCACCCCACAGATTTTTAATCGGATTCTGGTCTGGGCTCTGGCTGGGCCATTCCAAAACTTTAATCTTCTTCTGGTGAAGCCATTCCTTTGTTGATTTGGATGTATGCTTTGGGTTGTTGTCATGCTAAAAGATGAAGTTCCTCTTCATGTTCAGCTTTCTAGCAGAAGCCTGAAGGTTTTGTGCCAATATTGACTGGTATTTGGAACTGTTCATAATTCCCTCTATCTTAACTAAGGCCCCAGTTCCAGCTGAAGAAAAACAGCCCCAAAGCATGATGCAGTACAGTTTATAGGTCACATTAAAGGTGGAAAAAGTTCTGAAATTACTTATCTTTGTCTAATTTTTTACAGCACAGAAACCTGACATTTTAACAGGGGTGTGTAGACTTTTTATATCCACTGTCACAGCTCCAAGTCGCTTCGGATAAGTCTCTATGAGCTTGCCACATCTTACCATGGGGATTTTTGCCCATTCCTCCTCGCAAAACTGCTCCAGCTTCTTCAAGTTGTATGGTTT
This sequence comes from Discoglossus pictus, assembly GCA_027410445.1. Classification (NCBI taxonomy): domain Eukaryota; kingdom Metazoa; phylum Chordata; class Amphibia; order Anura; family Alytidae; genus Discoglossus; species Discoglossus pictus. The sequence continues at coordinate 29,341,488 of CM050169.1, forward strand.
GCGCTTGTGAACAGCAATCTTTAAGTCTGACCACAGATTTTCTATTGAATTGAGGTCTGGGCTTTGACTAGGCCATTCCAACACATTTACATGTTTACCCTTAAACCACTCAAGTGTTGCTTTAGCAGTGTGTTTGGGGTCATTGTCCTGCTGGAAAGTGAACCTCCGTCCTAGCCTCAAATCATGCACAGAGTTGTACAGGTTTTGCTAAAGAATATCCCTGTATTTAGCACCATCGATCTTTCCCTCAACTCTGACCAGTTTCCCACTCCCGGCTGCTGAAAAACATCCCCACAGCATGATGCTGCCATCACCATGTCTCACTGTGGTGATGGTGTTCTTTGGGTGATGTGATGTGTTGGGTTTGCGCCATCAGACCAGAGCACCTTCCTCCGTTCATTTTGGGAGTCTCCCACATGCCTTTTCGCAAACTCAAAATGTGCCATTTTGTTTTTTTGCTGAAAGTAATGGCTTTCTTCTGGCCACTCTGCCAAAAAGCCCAACTCTATGGAGCGTACTGCTTATTGTTGTCCTATGTACAGATGCTCCAGTCTCTGCTGTGGAACTCTGCAGCTCCTCCAGGGTTACCTTAGGTTTCTGTGCTGCCTCTCTGAATAATGCCCTCCTTGCCCGGTCCGTGAGTTTTGGTGGCCAGCTGTCTCATGGCAGGTCTGCTGTTGTGCCATGTTCTTTCCATTTTTTTATGATAGATTTGATGGTGCTCCTGGGGAGGGATCATCAAATATTTGGATATTTTTTTATAACCTAACCGTGACTTGTACTTCTCAACAACATTGTCCCTTGTTTGGAGAGTTCCTTGGTATTTATGGCAGTATTTGATAAGTTGTGCCTCTTGGGTGTGTATATGTAATGACAGATAATGTGACACTTATTATGGGACTTCTGAAGGTAATAGGTTGCACCAGAGCTTTTTATGGGCTTCATAACAAAAGGGGTGAATACATACGCCCATGCAAATGTTCTGTTTTCTATTTCTAAAAAATAGTTTTATGTATATATTTTTCTCATTTTACTTCACCAACTTAGACTATTGTGTTCTGATCCATCACATACAATTCAGATTAAGAAAACATTGAACTTAAGGCTGTAATGTAACAAAATAGGTAAAAAGACAATGGGGTGAATACTTTTGCAAGGCACTGTATAGATTAATAATGAGTATTTCAGTATAATTTTATACATTTTGTATTGGACAAATGTGTTATTTATATTGATGATCTTTCGAGAGGTTCAACCTCTCTTTATCAGGTCTGAAGCAATACTAACATAAGATATAACCCTCAGTTTGAATAAAAACAGCAGATAGAGTGGAGACAGCATCTGACATCATCAGGTAAATAGATATGGGGGAATAAACACAACATAGTAAAGGAAACATATATATATAGACAAACTATTTACATTGTATATACATAAAAAAAACAGAGCACTGTAATACACAGGGATATCTTTCCTGTTGCACAACCACCGCACTAAGAGTGCCATCCTGTTATAATATAATAAGAAAAAAAGCACATGAAATTTTGATAATGTGTTAGATAATCCAAATCTATATTAAGTCCTTTATTATTAGTGTTGAAGAATGTGTATTTTGACTTAAGTTTTGGATGGAGTGATCATTCTGTTAATACGTTTTTTTTTTCACGTTTTGGTGTTTGTTTAAATGCAAGGATGGGAGGTTGGGGGAATATATTTTTTAATTCAGTGTTTTTTTGTTAGTAATGGCTGTAAATCTTTATTATTTTCCGTATTTTTCTAAAATTTGATGTTATGTGGTCACTAAAGGGATCCGTGAAGTAGTTTCTTTTGTTTTGTACTTTAACAGGTGTTCACAGGTTATTTTGATGGCAGTGGTTATTTTTATGGTAATAATACAGGGTTTGTAACCCTTTTGTTTGAAAGATTCAGACAGTGTTTTTACATTTTTATCACAGTCTCTAGTGTTTGAGCAAATCCAATGGTATCTATTAGCTTGACTATGGATAATGGCTTGTTTGGTGTGGGAGGGATGAAAACTGGAGCTGTTTGGTTTCCTATATACAGATGAGTGGAGAGTGCCAATGGTGATATATAGTAGTGTCTAGAAAGTTTACCTGTTCTATTTTAAGTTTTATAGGTGAATGGAAGGTATTGAATGAACTGTGACATTCTCTGAGTTTGTTTTCTCCTTCTGTCCATATGATGAACAGATCATCTATGTAACGGTAGTATCTGTATGGTTTGTAAATGGATACAGATAACAATGTTTCTTCTAGATTGACAATAAATAGATTTGTGTATTGTGGAGCCATTTTGGTACCCATATATATCAAAATCACATATAAACAACAACAAAAAAATAATTAAATAAATAAATCATATTTACCTGTCCAAAATTACAAATTAAAAAATAGATATAGCTACAATTTAATGAAATCTAACCACAATTAAATCATCAATTCAAAACTTAGTAGTGTCAATTTATAAATATTATCATAATATAATAATAATAATAATAATTATAATAATAATGCACAATCAACTAAGCAATATATAAAGTGATTAACTAATTAATCTTGCACATACATAATTTGAAAACATCTCTGTGAAAACAGTATATCATAATCATCAATCTCAAAATAGTTATTTCGCACACTTATAATTAATTAATTCCAAAATCTTAAATCCATACAAGACTGTTAGGGGGGCTTTGACAACCCACCACTTATTCCCCAAAGTGTAAGAATTCTACTCTACTCTCCTAATACTACCAAGGAAAACTCCTAGTCTCATGCCTTATATACTTTGTGGCAGTTTTTGGGGTCCACCAATTACCTCCTAATGTAGCCGAAAACAATCTACACTTGCATCCTATCACTAAAACAATAAAGTATATATAGATATATATATATATATATATATATATATATATATATATATATATAATGTGTAATCACACTTCCCAATCATATATATAGTTGTCAGTGTTGGGGACGTTTGCGATGTTGGTAACGCACTCGCAAAGCGAGCCGTTGACGCACGCACAAATTAGGCTTCTACGTCCCTCGCATAGCGAGGCAAGCCGTTCAAGCACCCAGGACTTAGGCTGCAATGAGCCCTGAAGGCGCTCATTGCACTACAAGCTTCCCGAAGCAAGGCGAGCAGTTGAAGTACCCAGGATTTAGGCTACAATGAGCGCCAAAGGCGCTCATTGCACTGCGAGCCTTGCAACTTTTGCGAAGTTCGTTCAAAGGCAGAACTACAAAAAAGCCCCCAAAAAAGAAAATAATTAAAACAAATAATAGCACTCACACACAGCACAGGGAGAGACAGGAAGCCTATGAGTGAAGTTGCACACAAATTGGAGCCATACTTGCTATTTTCCGTTGCTCAAAAATCGGCTTATTGAGGGGAAAAATAGAGGACAAAAAATGTAAAAATTCTGAAACAGGATGAAAACGATGCTCTGCAATGCCAGGCACGCAGCAGATAGAAAATACACAACGGCGAAAACATTATCACACTAACAACTCCAGGCACGTAGGGCTTTGAAAATAAAACTATGAGGACCAAAAGCCTCACATTGTATGCCAACCAGCATTGCCAGCCTTACAATTTCATTCCCGTCATTTTTGCCTTGCAATTTCCTAATGTGTCTATAATAAGGAGATATGATAATATATTAAAGTGAAGTGCAGACAATTGCCAAGATTGATAACAGACAGATAGCACCATTAATACAAAGATTAAAGTTACCAATCCATATGTTAACATATAACTTAATTGTCATATACATATATAAGATTAATAATATATTACTTGATATAGTAAAGCACCATTAACACAACCATTTAAGTTACTAATCTATATATAGTGTAAACGTATCAATATAAGGTGCATAATAGTATGGCTGTAAAGGTATAGCTTAATTGTCATATACATATATAAGATGGATAGTACATTACTTGATATACACAGATATTCCACAATGTATAATAACTAAGTCATATAATCTCCTTGTATATTCGTGCCACAAAGGTTCTGTCCATCTGTCCCATGATTATGACGTCATACGCCCTTTGGGGCTTGAATATACAAGTAGAGTATCTCATTCAGTTTACCTTTACCATTTACGTTTACCGTTCTAGCCGAGGTGCTAAATGTTTGGGAGAAATTTTTGCTATTACTCAAATCGCATTTGAATAATTATTTTGTATAACATTTGGCTTTACATTTGAATTACAATAATTCATAATAGTAACAAGTTTCCAATAAAGTGAAATTTTGTGAAAATAACATGTTATACCTTTGGGCACAGCACTGCTTCGTAGAACAATAGATATTATTATTGCTTAAAAATGGTTTTAACACCTTTATATAAAGCAAATGAAAACAAATGTTAATGTTCAATGTTGTATAGGAGAATGTGTGTAAATTTCTTGAGAAATATTACTCATTTTAATTAGCTTAATAATAGATGACATAGTTGCTTTAAAATGTTGACAACCTTATCTGGTGTCACATAGGTGCTAATGATATAAGTGGTTATGATATGAAAATGACTAGAGATTGGGACTACTTCCAACAATAATTTCCACATTTCTAAACATTTTCTTGTTCTCTTAGCTTTATAGGCATATGTAGTTTACATTTTAAGTGCACAAAAGGTTATTTTCATTTTAAGTTTTGCTAAAAGCAGACAGGCAGCTCTGCATTTTAGTTATTTTCTCCAAAAATCGAATAGCTTTGAAATTTCAATACTCCTCATGTTCACAGTTCAGATTGTTATTAAGAGGATAAAATGGATTCCTACATAGAAATGTCATTATTTTAGTCATTTTATATTTTTTAGCTTCATTATGGACACTTTTTAAATAAATACTAGTGGGAATAAATGAACAAATCATGTTAATACTGCAGTTTGTTTTCATGCTTGTTTATTTTTCTTTGTTAAAAGCACTTATATTCACACACAAATATTAATAAATGTTTTCTATTGTTTCTGTATGTTTTGCTCTATATTGTTATTAAAGCTGCAACTAATATTGTCATACACCTAAAAGTTGAAAGTGTTTTATCTAAAAGTTTTTTAGATGTGTGAATACATAAATCCAGTGGTACTTCTACAACCATTTATGTTTGCATTGGTCCTCAATGCTTGTCACTGGAATGTTTTAATATATTTGTGGCTTTGGTACACAATCATAATTTGGATTTTTATATATACTTCCATCCTGTATGTAAGGCCTTACTTTATATGAACTAGGAAATTAGGAGGCTGAGAAGATCGCGCACACACTTAAGGGTGTAAAAAACAAAAAATATTGACACATTTGTAGTTATACTTTCCAAAAAAGTAGTAAATATACATTTTATTTGTCACACAAAACTTATTGGTCACTACATTCTAAGGAAGTTTTTTTATGAAATATGTATATTAGGATAGAGCTAAACTATCTGAGTTTAGAGCCCTTAAATTTTTTAGCATTGTTTACTTTTTAACTAGTTTGTTGAGAATTGTATTTATTTTTTTGAATAGTTGACAGACCTTGTTGAGGTTTTATTACATATTTGTTATCAGGCTATCTTTTGATTTTGTACTGTTTTTTATTCTCAGACCCCTTGACTGTGGAGCTACCCCAATGCTCATAGTTTCTGGTTATAGTATAGTCTTATGGGTATCTATTTTTTCCTTAAAATTGTAAAGAGACATTCTGTGCCCATTGTATTGACACAGGTTTTTGCAATGATAACTTGAAACTTAATTAACTTGTCAATATATTTGTTTTTTTTACACACTTCACTATGTGCAATCTCATGAGCTCTCCTGTTTGTCTCTAGTTTCTCTGTTGTTTTTCCAATTTGAATATAAATTATTCATGAAAGGTCATGAGTTTACCTTATAAATCATCATAGGTATTATACAGTTATTTATTGGCTTCCTCAAAGTAGAAATGAATAATTCTCAGCAATAACATTTGTAAGAAGAAAGTGGATTAGATGACCAACCATTTGTGAAACTTGTTCAGGGTTTTCCAGTCTAAGATCCAAGGGCTATAATATGGTCCTCTTGTGGCTTTTTCTGTGTCCCGCTGTCTTTACTTTATCTATTTGGAGTTAAGTTTTGATACAGCATCCCATTCAAAACTATGCCCCCTCTGTGCCTTCTTCTTTCCTATCTCTCTCTCTTTATCTTTTTATCTCTTTTTCTGTCGCCTGTCCAAAATGTCCTAAGTGCTGTCAGAGCTGTCCGGGTGAAACCCTTCAGGGGCAAAGTACCAGAGGTTGGCAAAGTCTGAAGTAACAAATCAAAGGGCACAGACAAAGAATGGTCAGACAAGTCAAAGATCAGGGGCCAGCAGAAATCTAACAAGATCAGTAACAATCTGCAGCAGCAAAAGATTAGTCCAATAGAAAATAGAAATGGAGCAGGAACTATAGCCAAACAAAGCAGGAAGACACAGGAGCAACCAGAACTTCTTCAAGTCGCAGGAACCTACAGACACTTTGAGGAGGCTGGAGCAGCAGTAGATAGTCCCAGATATGTGTTGAATGGCTGGTCGAAAGGCTGGGGCATAACAACAACCCATCAAGAAAAACAGCATCAAAAGCTTAGACAAGTACTTCTGATTTGTCTCTAGAACACATAGCTAAAGCTGCTCTGGCACAAGACTGTTATGTTGTACTAGTGCTAAGCCATAAGATCTGCCATGAGATTGAACGCAAGAGTGGATCCTGACATTGCCCCATCCCTGAGGGACAGTCTCTGGACAGTTTGGATGGCTGAAGGCAATGAAAACAATTGATCAACTCAGGGGCATTGATCTCAGAGGCTTGTACCCAAAATGGTTGTGGAGAAGACTGAGTTATGGAAAATTGCTTTTAAGTGTAATGTTTGAGTAAGGCCACATGGAATACCAAATGTATCTGTAAAGTAAGTGTTAGGGTTAAGCAAAACACTGCTGTGCTAATTTTAGTTTCAACAGAAGAATGAACAATGAATTGAGGACCCCACTTCTATGAGGGCTGTTCAAGCCAGAAGATGTTGTGTAGAAAGCCAAACTAAATCTCTCTTTTCTTCTACAGGCAGCATAACGCTTATGATTAATGGTGGGTTCATTAAGCATACATTCAGTAGAAGACCAAATTTGATTAATGTTAGCTGCAGGATTCCCAGTAGTAAGAGCAGATGAAGGCACCAACATGACATAGTATATAAGGAATCATGCTGTTGTTCTCTCGTAAATGTTGCAATACCTTACTAACTCGCCTATACATCTATACAACCTCTATACATTTGTATAAGCAGTTAGGGAAACATTTAATTAATTAAACAACGAAACCCAGCCGTGGCATTGCATAGGCAGAAGGGCATTATGATATATTCATCTCGGGTATTGACTGCTGTTTTTTACTTGCCTATTTCACGGATGCATATTAAATTATAGGCTCTTTGTAGATCAGGCTTAGCAAAGATTTTGCAGCCATGGATGCAATCGAATACTCAGAAGAAGCGAGTACCTTCTAGAGATAATCCCTCTTGGATGAATTCCTTGGCTAGATTCTCCCGTATTTACTCTGACATGGCTTTGGTTTCAACCTCTGAAGGAAATTTATAGAGCAATTTATAGAACAAATCTTCCAGGAGCCTGGTATACTATAAGTGAGTTTAACATTTTTGCTCTCGGAAAGTCCCAGTAGGTAGACTGCCAATAAATCCTATGCTAGCCAGACTTAGTAGCCAGGGTTCTAATCTCAATTGTATACTGAGCTAGCATTAGCAGAGATAGAGATACAGCCAAGGATGTCAAAAACCTTCTTACATTTGGACAAAAATACTCATAAAGGCCAAAGCATCATCTGTAAGCAAAGATATTACATATGACGTGTGCAATGGGAGGTAAATAGTGCCAGCTAGAATTCCGATTGTATGGAACAATGATGAATGGAACCTTGGCACACAGTTGGATCAGCAAAGTAGCATTGTGGTAGGTAGGTGGGAGCTTTGAGACAGGGTGGGAGGATTTATAGGCAACTGTGATGCTGCCACCAGCTGGATTAGGAAGATGGGCAGCAGGCAACTCCAATCAAGCACAGAGTGTTGTGATTTTATCAAGCTAAAAGTGAGTTCAGATTAGATAAGTGCTTTTCCTGGGCATCTAGCTTTTGATCGAGATCAGACAAACAGGACTCCTGTGTTTGATCATCATGTGAATGAAATGCCCAAACATAACTTTATGTAGGTGAAACAAGTCACTATGTAGTAGAATTAACTCCAACAGATAAAAAATTAACAAGAAGAGAACAGACACTCCAGTGATATCCCACATCTGTCAAAATTAACTCAAAATCAAAGACCTGCGATTTACAAATATTAATGGGCAACTGTCAGAAACATAATAATAGGAAGATTTGCAAAGTTAAACGTATGAGGAAATTTGGTCCTTTGGCTCATGGATTAAATCACAATGAGAAATTCCTGTCACATTATTCCATATAATTTGTTTAATGAACATACTGTTTTTTCATATATTACAACCTAAGTCTTAAAACATTTGTTACAACTCAGAGTGATCAATGGAGCTATATTGTTCATTTGATATCCTAGTTTGAATCATATCTCTTCACACCATCACTGTGTTGTTCATCCTTTTTGTCTGTGTAATGTAATGTAAAGTCATATCCTGATGTATATAGTATAGGAATTTTTAAATTAATTTCATATGTTGTCCAACAAAGGGATTATGAGATCCCAAAAGCTTGCAATGTAACCCCCCTAGTTAGCCATTAAAGACATCACGTTCTACTCCACGTTTTTCCTGTTTTCCTCTACCATTACAGCCAATTTCTACACTGTGTAGACAGTGAATCTCCATCTCTCCCAAAGATGAGCCTTTACAGTGCTGTCCACATTTCTGCTATCTTCCTACGGGACAACCGTTTACCTTTAATTATTCCCTGCCCCGTTTAGTCCTGCAGCAATTGTAACATGTTTCTTCACCCTCTCTCATGCACTGCATCCTGTTTAATTCAGCTCTTGATCTAATCTCACTTTAACTACCAAACAATTTCTTTACATCTGTTAAATTCCTAGGCAATTTTTCCTTATTGAAGCTTACTTCCATCAAAAATTCACTACTAAAACAACACTTACCAAATTACATTTTAATTATCTTTCTGGATTTATTGATTTGTTTTCTGAGCATAGAAATATCTGTTGTAGTCCAGTAATATAAATGAATAGCAAGAGAATTGCAGTATACATCGATAACATTTTCATTGAGTAAAAACATTTTATTTTGAGTGATGAACTCTCAAAGACAGGCATATGCAGGGGGTGTTAGGACTCTTCGTTTGCCTCACATCTTGTCTCCTGACATGTGCTTCCAGTTCCCAATTGTGTACACATGTGAGCTGTGATTAAATGGGTAGCATTCCATTTTCAGTTGGAATGCCAATTAACTCATCCTCTAGACTATGGGCCGATTCAATTGTGATTTGGCCAATTGAATAGGGCTCTATATAAGCACAAAGCATATTTTTTACAGAAGTTTTTAGTTAGTGAAGACCTTGCTCTTGGGCAGAAGTTCACTAACTTAAAACTTCTGTAACAAAATATGCCTTGTGCTTATATTCAATTGGCCAAATCACAATTGAATGAGGCCCTATATAAGGTAGCTAGTCCTTGTCTGTTTAAATGTATAATTGTCCCACCCACTACTACAGCTCCCACTCTTAAAATACCCTTCACTGTTGACAGTGTTATCATCCCTTCAAACTCCCAGGTGTGCTTTTTTGCGGTGCTCTTGGACTGTCGTTCATTCCTCACATTCAATCAATAATAAAATAATGTCGTCTTCACCTAAAAAACAACTCTAAAATACATCACTATCTTAGACAAAACCCTAACTAGAAATTAAATCCATTCTGTTATTGTACAAACTGCATATCTGCATATAATACACTGTCACTTTCATCAACCTACTGCCACCTTTCATCTGTCACCATCCTGCCTCATTTCACACAATTATCTTTTAGATTGTAAGCTTTTTGAATAGTGACCTTAACCCCAGAGCCCCAACTTTGTTGCACCAAGCTTTCTGCTAACCCTTTCATCTTGCATTTATATTATATCTGTACTTGTATTTTTACTTACCATAAAATTTCCCTATACTTTTGTAATTTGCTAATTTATCCGGTTTACTTTATTCTATTTTCTAACTGGTGCTACAGAAAATGCTGATACTTCATAAACAAAGGGCCTCGTTCAATTGTGATTTGGCCAGTTGAATAGGGCTCTAGATAAGCACATAGCATATTTTTTTTACAGAAGTTTTTAGTGAACTTCTATCCAAAGGCAAGGTCTTCACTAACTAAAATATGATACTAATTTCTGTTATAATTGCCTTTGTGCCAGCTTTTACCTTTAACTTATTCCTGGCTCCAGCCTTTGTGAATATAAGACTACCTTCTCAATCATTGATTTTGTTTATGAAGTTTTATAAATGTGTTAAAAAATAAACCGCAAAGCATGGGGAAACATGTTTGTGGATAGCATCGGGAAACATGTTTGTGGATATATGTATATAATAGTCTCTTTTCTAGGTCAGCCATAAAAATCTTGGTGTGTTGTGGTGCCATTGTAGGTACCTATGATAGTCCACATTATTAGTAGTTATTAAAGGAATCCCAATATTACTATCAAACCAGCAGGCAAAGGTGATGCAGTAGTGAACGCTCAGTACTACCTAAAAGATGCAAATACATAACTGGCAGACAATATAGACTACAAAAAATTAAGCTAGACTGCTACCAAGGATATACCCTTCAACTAATACAAACATTCCCTAAAGATATGCTACAAGAATTGTGGCCAAATATCCATAAATCAGAGAACCTAGGAAGAACAATTATCATGGGTATGGACACACTGACAGATTAGATATCACCACTGACTTTCTCAACAAAATCAGTCAGAATAAAGTCACTCTTGTTACCAAGGAAGTGGAATACCGTTATAGCAGCATCACACTCAAATATGGTGATGTCCTAAGCCTTTTCAAGCACGCCCTCAGAATTTAGAAATATGGCCCTGAAATGATTGACAGACTAGTGAAATATATCCACAACTATTTTACTTTTAGCAATAAAACCTACCTACAGCTAGTATCGACTGCAATGGGTATTTCAATAGGACAATATGCCAAAAGGACATTAAGCACTTACAATCTCAAATGTGTGCATGTATATAGAGGCATTAATTCTGAAGAGCTAATAAAATATAATGTACTCACATGCATACAAACAAACAAGGTTTCTTAACAAACAAATTATGGAATGGGATTTAAAATCAGATTTACCAGAATGGGTAGATTTGAAAAATTCTGCACTTTCAAAAGGTGGAATACAATACATAATGTGACTAGCTTACAAAATTATCTAAATAGTTGTAGTATTGGCCAATTTACATCTTACTAACTTAAACTGTGGAATAGATTGAAATATGATTATGAGCTAGCAACCCCCAAATTACCAGTGACTCCTATCAAATATAATAGTTGTCAAACTGCGAGACGTTGTCACACTTTGCGTGGTGCGTACGAGCTGCGGTGTTCATCGCTTACGAGCCTTGCGAAGCGAGCCGTTAATGCATAGCACTTAGGCGATGAGAGCCAAAGGCGCTCAACGCTGCGAAACTCGCAAAGTGACGCGTAGCACTTAGACGATGAGCTCCAAAGGCGCTCATCGCCTGTGAGCGTCGCGTAACAAGGTGAGCCGTTAAGGCACTACAACACACTACAACTGAAACATGAGGGACTTAGCCACAAAACACTTACAAAACGCGGGATCGCCTTGGCATGCAAGCTGTTGACAAACAGGGGACTTAGAAAAAAAAAATTCGAGACGCAAAAAAATACGAGATTAACGGACGAACTGCAAAAACAATAAAAACAATAAAAACAAACTAAATACACAAAAATAATTACAAAAACATCACACACAGCACGGGGCAACAACCAGGACGTCTGGGAGTTAGGTGGAATGCAAATTTAAGCCGATTTAGACGACTTTCGCCACTCGAAAATCGCCTAAGCTAGAAAAAATATGGCCGCGGAAAAAATTAAAACAAGGTTACACGACCCCAGACCGCGCAAAACACTGCCAAACGCATAGCACTTTACACATCAAACTACAAAATACACTATTACAAAAGCCGGAAAATGCTCACGGGCCGCGTAACACATTAATAACATTACCAATATACAATGCTGATTTACACAATAAACCAACGTCTTTCCCTCGCGCACGCAGCCTATTTATAATGCACACTTGGAACATTCATTACACTTTATCATCAGGGCACCAACACTCAAACTGTATATTCTATGCTGTTGGAAAATACAAACAGATTGTTAGCTCTTCAGGCTATTTCTGGCTGCATATATTAATTATAAATACTTAAAGTATATTAATTTATTCAAGAAATAATTCATTATTACTTAACTACATATACATAAAAATATACTGTATTTATCTCTTTATCATGACTGATAAGGTGCTAAGAGGACCAAAAGTACACGACAGGAGAGGCACGCAATGAGTGTCAAAGGCGTTCAGCGCAAGGCTCGCAATGAGTACAAAATGAGTACAGAGTACAAAACGGTTTACATTGTGTCTCAAACAGCATTCCCATGGCTTAACATTTTATTGCCCCATCATTTTTGACGGGCAAGTCGCTAGTCATATATAATCCTGATTTTCCGGTAGGTCAGAATTCTCAAAACCTCAAAATATAGACTGCCCTTGGCTTAGTACAAGTAAAACATTTTATTAGCAATCAATATTTATTTAATTTTAAATTTTAAATTAAAAGCTTGGAATTAATAATGATGTTTTTATTCATATCTACAAATTAAATATTTAATTATCCCATAGTGACTTAAAATCTACTTTCATCCTAACAAAATGTACCAGCCAACTATCTAATACACTCACATCCAAACATATTGTACATCAACGCATCTTTAACTCTTTTATTCTCTGAATTTTAAAGCCTTCAGTGTTGAAAATAAGGCCCATGTTTTCTTTAGTCTTTTTCCACCCTCTTAATATCTTAAAGATAAAGTTGGAGAGATATCTGTGGTTTATCACTGGAAGTATTTACTGAGAACCTTGTGACATCAGATAAAAGTAAACAGAGTAAATCAACTCACTCCCAAGTCAAATGTTAAAGTTAAAAGAACACTGAAGATTAAACATAGCAAAACAGCCGAATTTCTGCGAGTGTGTTGTGGGCTCCCCTTTGTCTCTGCTTGTGATGCTATTCAATTCGGCAAGCCTGCAAGTTACTGTCCTAAAGCCGAAACTGTATACCATGCACTGGTTCGGAGCAGTTCAGGCCGGGAACATGATCACTTAAGCAAGCCCGTAACCTCCAATTTAGAAATCAGCCAATAGAAAAAGAGATTATTCCAGCAATAAAACATGGAGGTTACATGTCAATCAAATAAGTTCGGGGGTCCGATATGCATTTACTGGCTTGGGGAAAATGAGCAATTGAATAGCGATTTGCGATTTTAGCCTTGTGGCCGTGAAAGATCAAAGGCTTCTGGAATCTGTAAGTTACGAGTTTAACCATTGCAGAGTTTTCAAGCCCGTAACTCGGAAGCCATTCAGAGCCCGCAAAAAGACGCCAATTGAATAGCAAAGTAGCTTGCGACCTCACTTACTGGCTACCGGATCTCCTGAGACCTCAATTGAATGGGGGCCTAAGTATTTTTGCATGGTCTTTGATTGTTATGTTTTTTTGTTTTGTTTTGTTTATTTGTTGTTTTTTTTACTTTTGCAAAGGCAGAGCTTGAAAATTTTACTAACTCTTCTTCTGAATAGGACATCTACATAAAGAAAAGGCCATAAAGGCTTCCATTAAAAAATAAACATACATTTTCATTTATTCAAAATACAATTTAGTATGCAGAAGTAACCCATTCATTGAATTAAAAACAAGGAGGATAATGATAGTAAGCTCATAAGACAGGGAGGAAGAGAAATCGTCTCAACTTAGGTACCTTATAATGACTCATCAGATTTATGAACACCTACCTATCCAGGATATATTTCAGCATGGTAAAGGTCATTAATCTAATTTTTAATTAGAAAACAATACATTATTACGCCCGTCCTGGACACATGTGTGAGGGGACATTTTTTTCTGGGGCTGTAACACAGGTTGGTGTGGTGTAAATTTTCATCTGATCCAATTACACAGCTACAAATATTTTAGTGTTTTACAAACAAGTGCCTTATTCTTAAGCTACATTGGTTCTTTAAATAGACTGAAAAATAGACATGTAGGTCAGCAGCACAGTCAGCTACTGAAAAAGCAACAGCACCTTTACAGCAAAACATTTATAGTAAAGAAACTGCTGCTGGCCGCTAGATGGAGCTGTCGCTGGGTCCCTGTCTCTATTACTGAGAGGCTGCCTGTCCTTCTCATACTGGTACTGGGTACCAGTATTTGGGTGCTGTGATGTCTGCTGCTCCTCATACTGGTACTGGGTACCAGTATTTAAGTGCTGTGATGTCTTACTCCTCATACTGGTACTGGGTACCAGTATTTGGGGTCTGCAATGTCTGCTGCTTCACATGCTTTGGCACTAATTACCTGTTTATCATGCTCCTTTTCACATACACTCCTTTTCACATACTCCTTTTCACATACAACAACATGCTGGAACTGTCCCCCCACATCTTGCCTACAAATAGGTCCCAAATACACTTTTATATGCGGCATGGACGCCCTGCTTCCATGATTTATGCGCACATATATTTCCAGTGGTAATCAGCAACATTGTGATTTTGCCCATTTTTATTTTATTACTAATAATATCCATGGGAGCAGGCGAGGCAGAATGAAAGCATGCATAATGGAAGACAGATGGAACCTCCTCTCTAATCAGCTCACCTAACACCACACACAGTGAATGCTTATATTTAGCTACAAGATAGGATCTATATTTCAGCCTCTCCATGATAGAGCCAGGGACCTAGCTCCAGCGACATCTAGTGGCCAGCAGCAGTTTCTCTGCTGGCGCTGTGTGGCGCATTACTAACATCAAGGTCCCACAAATCTGCTTTTTTCCTATTCACTTTTTTGTTCAGACATGTTTATGGAGTTTGTTGTCATTTTTCTTTGGCCAATATCAATCTGCAAAACTTTATATATTCTTGTGCAGAGATATATTTTTATTACATTAGTGCTGTAACATTGAGTATTCACAATTCCTGTGGAAAACTGCAAAACACACCTCTGTTGCACAATAATAAATGTTTTTAATTTATATTACTCTTTTGTGCATTAAAAAGTCATGCAAGATAAATAGTATGATCATAGGACTGTAGATGATTTTTTCCCTAATAATGTATACATGATCTTTTAAATACATGGACTTACCTATCTCTTTATTATTATTATTATTATTATTATTATTTTTCTTTTTGCTGCAACAAGTGCTTCTAATGTGACATAATATTTACAGCCGCTGCCATATGCGTTGCAAAATTAATTAGTGGTGAAAGAAATAGAGGTACTATCATTTTGGGCGGGGTTTTGTTTGAACTAGTTTGTGTTTATACAGTTTCTACAATCATTAAATTTGAAGTCTCACTTGTGCAGGTGCACCTAAAAGGTTACAATACATTCTTGGTAGGAAACTAGAAAATAGCTTTTTAAATACAGATTTTTTTGTTTTACTTAGAAGAAAAGGCTGAGATAATTCAGCAGGTTTGTTTGACATCCCAGCTCTTTACAGTGCTACTATGAAACAGATACAATACGATTTCTAAATCTATCAGGAATGTATTGCTTGTGAATGAGCACTGGAAGTATTTTTATTCCGCCCAACAACAAAGAAATCAAACAATACAGCAACATGAAAATATGCTCAGTGCAGCCAAGTCTTAATATGCTATGTGTAGAAAATTCATTGGAAAAATGAAAATGTTCTCATTTTATCCACTATCCTTAAATATGTCACAATTTCTTAGCAATCCCTTGGATTTAAAGTTTGTATTATATTTTTAAAATGTAGGGTGAAAAATCTTAGTGGTTAAAGTAGAATATGCACAGGCATATGGGCAATAATACACAGTAATAATTCCTTCCTGATCCCAAAAGCTATGAGTAAGATTATTCCCCAAACCAATAGTCTTCTCATAGTTACTTATTATAGAACTTTATGTACTTTCTATGTAAAAAAATATATATATCCAAATTATTTTAAATGTTTTCTATCACATTTCACAGCAACAGTCAGATTACCTGGCAAGACACTGATAATAGGTGATATACAGCAAAACATATCTAAAAAACAAATGTATGTACCGTATTTGCGTTCATCAAAGTGGAAGTATTATTTTTAGTTGTAAATACTCTATTTAAAGAGGTAGTACCTTTTGTTTGTCTGGTTAGAATTGACGTGCAGTTGTTTTCCTTTTCTTGCTCTCTATTCAGTGGCCAAACAGAGCAAATCAATTCCACAAGAGGATGGTTTAAGTAAAGATAGTATGAAAATGGACCACAAGCTTCCTGATGCTCAATTCTTTCAGAACTTTCTATGACGTAGCTTTTTAAACTGTTTTCATTTACATTTTAAACACAATGGAAATGTTCAAGTTTAGAAAATTAGAAAAAAAAATGTTTGTCTTTTCTTTCAGCTATAGACTATCATTTGGGTACTCTTCCATTAGAGACCTATTCTTTGGTAGGCAAAAACCTAAGAAAATAATACAAAAGATCTATGAAATTGGATATCATACAAACCATATGCCTACTAATATTTTTTCTCTGTGTTTGGAGGTGGGAAGTCTTGCTGTTTAACAGAGATGTTCTCTCTGACCGCTCTCTGCTAAAATAAGAAATTACTTAATTAGACCTTATAGAATTGTAAGAGCAATAAAAAAGCTTTAAACTGGACTTTCTTCTAACTTTGAAGAATGCATCAGGTTTCTGCATCTTCTCCTCATGCATGTTATGAAGAACTGTTTATTTCACAACCTGCCTCATCTATGCTTGAATATTTGCATAGCCAGATGTAATACGCTGTTAAATGTATTTTGTAGTCACAATTCTCTTTGTAATCCATACTAGATCATAATTACTTGGTTGCAGTACCTCAAGTTTGAGCTAGAAGGAGTACAGTGGCAGAACAGGCATATGGGCAGGTAACTCCTTGGAGTACAGACAGTAGGGTAGATGATTCCTGATAGTCTGGCAGCAGGGTGGGTGACTCCTGTGAGTGCAGGCAGCAGAGTAGGTAACTGCTGTGAGTGCAGGCAGCAGGGTAGGCGACAGCTGTGAGTGCAGATAGCAGGGCAGGTGACTGCTGTGAGTGCATGCGGCGGGGCAGGTGACTGCTAAGAGTACAGGCAGCAGGGTAGATGATTCCTGATAGTTTGGCAGCAGGGCAGGTGATTACTGGGAGTGCAGGCAGCAGGGCAGGTGATTGCTGGGAGTGTAGGCAGCAGGGCAGGTGATTGCTGGGAGTGTAGGCAGCAGGGCAGGTGATTGCTGGGAGTGTAGGCAGCAGGGCAGGTGATTGCTGGGAGTGTAGGCAGCAGGGCAGGTGATTGCTGGGAGTACAGGCAGCAGGGCAGGTGATTGCTGGGAGTGCAGGCAGCAGGGCAGGTGATTGCTGGGAGTGCAGGCAGCAGGGCAGGTGATTGCTGGGAGTGTAGGCAGCAGGGCAGGTGATTGCTGGGAGTGTAGGCAGCAGGGCAGGTGATTGCTGGGAGTGTAGGCAGCAGGGCAGGTGATTGCTGGGAGTACAGGCAGCAGGGCAGGTGATTGCTGGGAGTGCAGGCAGCAGGGCAGGTGATTGCTGGGAGTGCAGGCAGCAGGGCAGGTGATTGCTGGGAGTGCAGGCAGCAGGGCAGGTGATTGCTGGGAGTGTAGGCAGCAGGGCAGGTGATTGCTGGGAGTGCAGGCAGCAGGGCAGGTGATTGCTTGGAGTGCAGGCAGCAGGGCAGGTGACTGCTGGGAGTGCAGGCAGCAGGGCAGGTGACTGCTGGGAGTGCAGGCAGCAGGGCAGGTGACTGCTGGGAGTGTAGGCAGCAGGGTAGATGATTCCTGATATTCTAGCAGCAGGGCAGGTGACTGCTAAGAATATAGGCAGCAGGGTAGATGATTCCTGATAGTCTGCCAGCAGGGCAGGTGACTGTTGAGGTCCAGGCATACTACTAGTTTTTTTCTACGCCTGCATTGCTACCTTGTCATAATAAAGGGACTTGTGTACCTCAATGAGTCTGTGAGCTATATCATGTAGGGTTAGCCAAGATGGGCAGGTCATAGTAGAGAGGTCAGACAAATCACGGTCCACTGGAGAGGGAACTGGCAACCCACTCCAGTCTCTGTCAAGATTACCTTATGGTTAAGCACAACCAGTGACTTAAAGATAGATGTGCCTGGTATGCTGAGGTCCATATGGTCGCAGAGAGTCGAGCACATTTGAACCACTAAACATCCAATACTCTATACAGTATATCCCCCACATTCGCTGGTGTTCTGTTCCTGGAGTCCCTGAGAATGTAAAAAAAAAAGCGAAAACATGGGTGCTCCTAGCCGAAGGACACTGTGTCTCAATTTAATTGGATGACCAGCTGGTTACCTTCCTGTGCTTATGGGGGCCTTTCAGATATTTGGGACAGTGTGTTATAATACATATGACACACGCAACATTTCAGTCAGATTTGCAATGGTTTTAAGTACATTTAACCTTCTGAAAGTTCTTCAAAACTCTATCTGTGACTGTGAGTAAAGGTAGTGATATATTTAAACGGTTAGTCTTACTTCATCCCTATGGACCCATAAGTAAGGTTTCAGGAACAGACACCTGTCTTAGAATAGCCTTTTGAGATCCACTGCTATAGATTATGCAAGGAGCAAATACTAGAAGTTTATGGATCACTCTACAAGAGAGACACAGAACATAGCTGTGTTATATATTCGAGTGATGGCTTTTAGCCTTGTGTAAGTACATGGGTAAATAAAAGTGCAGAGAAGTAGTTTACACTGGCACAGATGCTAAAAATTTGCTATCCTATAAGGAATTGTGGCAAATACATAAACGAGTATATTCTGGCTTCAGTTAATGTAACTGCTTCTTATGTAACTTGCTATAAACTGTAACTACATTAGTAAGCAGTATTAACTACCAAGAATGTGTGTTTAAATTAAAATGTGTTTATTTTTAGCCCATTTTTTTTGTTTTATTTTAAAACAAACACCACTATTATTAAATACAGATTTAATTATTGTGTAAGTGTTGAAAATTAGTGGCTTTTTTTTATAGATAGACATTTTTTATATATATCAATATTTAAAATGTACATGGAACAAATATCCGAGGAGATACAGAAAAAAGACACAGACACAGTTTAGCTACAGTAATACTTTATATATGGATATGAAATCATGAGGCCTAATAAATAGTTTATATTATAAGGTATTGTGCATCGAGAAGAAAGGTGCTAAAAGTTCAAATTCACATATATGTTCATCCTTAACATGATGCAAAAATCATTTTAAAATGGTTGCACTACATATATTATTCACTTTGTTAATAATGGCCTGTATCTCACAGGAGGTCCATTTTAGTTTAGGATGGTAGCCAGCCCGTTCCTGGCATAGGAAAGGTTTAATATCACTATTATGGAACCATTATTTTCTCTTTGATGTGCTTAAACCCCTTAGGCCCACTGCCTTGAGGTTATACTAGATTACACTCTCTTTTACTCCATATAGTCATGTCTTTCCCTTGATAAAGCATTAAATGATGCCTGAAGTCTGGGCCACATTTCCCCCAATACTAACATATGATGCAGTGAAGGTTCCAAATATTGTGTAATTTAAAACTTTAGGTAACAGCAAGTACTTTATCAATTATTTTAAAATGGCATTTTCCTACAGTAAGCTAACATTGAAACTTGCAATATTGAGCTGTCAGTTTGCGTTTCTGATCCACCCAAAGGACAAAATTGTAATCTTTTGGTAATGGGATCTCAATGTTTTAAATACTCGATTAGCCATTAAGGCATTGTGTCTAATGTTTCCATGCATTATCCTGGGTCTGAGCATGTCAGTCTTGTTTTTCCATGCAACCAAGCAAACAGATGACAATTTAGAATTATCACTAAATCACTTTAAGTAGCCCAGGATGTTGTGTAGGCAAATTGTGTAGATACAGTGCCTTGCAAAAGTATTCACCCCCTTTGACTTTTTACCTATATTGTTACATTACAGCCTTAGGTTCAATGTTTTGTTAATCTGAATTATTATGTGATGGATCAGAACACAATAGTCTAAGTTGGTTAAGTGAAATGAGAAAAACATATACCTAAAACTTTTTTTTAGAAATAGAAAACAGAAAATTGTCATGTGCTCATGTATTCACCCCCTTTATTATGAAGCCCATAAAAAGCTCTGGTGCAACCAATACTAGATATACTTGAGTATAAGCCGACCTGAGTATAAGCCGAGGCACCAATTTTACCACAAAGTACTGGGAAAACTTAATGACTAGAGTATAAGCCGAGGGTGGGAGGTGTGCTGCTCCCTGTGTCCCTCTTGTGTGCCCTCTGTACCCCTCTTTTGTGTCCCCCCTCTCTCTCCCCTGTGTCTCTTCCCCCTGTCCCTCCCCCGTGTCTCCCTCCTCTCCCTCCCCTGTGTCTCTTCCCCTCCTCTCCCTCCCCTGTGTCTCTTGCCCCACCCTCACTCCCTTGTGTCTCTTCCCCCTCTCTCCCCTGTGTTTCTTCCCCCACTCTCCCTCCCCTGTGTCTCTTTCCCCCTCTCCCTCGAGTCTCTTTCCCTCCCCCTCCCTTATCATCATCCTCATCCCCCCTCCTCAACCCCCCTTCTAAACCCCCCTCCTAAACCCCCCTCCTCATCCTCTCTCCTCAACCCCCCTCCTCAACCTCCCTCCTCATCCCCCTCCTCAACCCCCCTCCTCATCCCCCTCCTCAACCCCCCTCTGCAACCCCCCTTCTCAACCCCCTTCCTCAACCCTCCTCCTCATCCTCCCTCCTCAACCCCCCTCCTCATGATCAACCCCTTCCTCATCCTCAACCCCCCTCCTTCGGTTCTCATTGCGAGGCTGTTGTTTGTTTGTGTGCTATGAGCAGCGTTGCAAATAATAAATAAATGAATATACTTTACCTATTTTGAAGTAATATATGCAGGAAGCATTGTGTTGAAGAGCTGACAATCTTTTGATGTTGCTGCAGCTTACAATGTCGGTTTCCACTGTTGTGGAGCTGATGTGTAAGTGTCAGCAATGTGTGCAGTGTGTCGTGTAAATAGCGTGCATGCGCAAGGAAAATCCGTTAGGGTAGCTGTGTACTTCCGCATTGTGTAAGTTAGTGTTGTAAAATGGCGGCTAATGTGTGTAGTACGCGGCTGTGGCTGAATTTGAGTCCTTGTTCTTGGACCTCATACGGGTTTTTCGAAAAATCTGTATTTGTTCCGTGGTGTTCTACTTAAATTGAGGTGTAACTTCACTTTTAAAGGTGCTGGGTGCCCCCCCCCCCCCCCACCTCCATTGCTGTGGGTAAGCTTTTTATGTGTTTGTTGTGTGTATTTATTCTGTTTTTAATGTTTTCATGTGCGAGCGTTTGGGGAACTAAGGTCGTATTTTTGCGAGGTCGTAATGTTTTTTTTTCTAAGTCCCGCGGCTCATATTTGCGGATGCTAAGTCCGTAAATTTTGCGGTCGCGGTGGGAGCCTCCACCTCCGCAAGTGCGGCCTTTGCGGGCCTAAAGTCCGCAGTTGCTGGCAAGGAGCGCTTCGGCGCTCCTTGCCAGCAACTGCGGCCCTCCCTTCACGAGCACGCATCATTAACAACAACGCGGTCTGGCAATGCTAGACCGGTAGATTACACAGGTCTTGTACCTGTCAGTTCTATATAAAACATTCCAAAATGTTCCTTCTGCTATATTCTTCTTCATTACTAGTATTCTACATACTTCAAGGAGATTGCAACTTTATAATAACTTTATAATATAATAATATGTATGTCACTGTTACCCCTTCATATTATGTGGGAAGTTTAGTACTTACACAAGAGAAATGCTAGATGTTTAATGACAGCAGAACACGCCTAGCTGCTGACAAAATGAATAATTATGTTTTCACGTTTCAATCCCTAATGGACACTAAATTATTGTGTGAGGTAAATCAGCAGCAGGAAAATATTTTATAGCATGGTTCCTGTTTTGAGATACCATGTTTCTGTTAGCAACAGGACAAAATACGGAGTTTGTCACAATGAACAGCTTAAACATGAGACTCAGTCACACACAATGCAAGATGTTAGTTCCATTATTTAGAGTTAATCTGGGGTATATAGTACATCATAAATTACCACCTGTCTCATATTTCCTCATTGTCCACACATTTTATATTCTTTCTTTATATGTCTCAATGATTACCTTTATTTTAATAAGTTTTACAACTGCACTAATCCACCCATCTATTAAATAAATATTGAAATAGGTTATTTGCTTATAACTGGAATACAATTATACCCGGTCACAAAACACAATAACATGTATACTGCACTAGACAGAGATTGCAGCTGGAAAACACATGATCCTAAAGAATGAATACTTGAGCGTTAAATGACTGCTTCAATAGTCATGCAATTGGTTTCATTTCAATTCTGCTTATTGCTAAAATCAGTATTTAAAGCAAAAAAAAAAGAATCTTTGTTGCTATTAAAATTTTCATTTTAACTTTTACACTGAAGCCCAAAGTAGGAATATTTCTCTTCATCACTTATTATATGCCCAGGTGGTGGAGACATGCCTATTCAGGAGGTTGCAATGGCCAATGCAGGCAATAATACATGTGTGATATACTTTAAGATAGCTTCTTGGGCAGATCGCCCTTCACTTTATTGACACCTAATAGAAATTGAGAGTATCTACTAATCAAGATTTTCCCTTCTGGATTGTTACCTTGTTGTGGTGAAGAGGCTTGTGTACCTCAATGATCCTGTGAGCTAGACCATGTAGGGTTACTTAAGATGGGAAGGTCAGACAAATTGCGGTCCACTGGATAAGGAAATGGCAACCTACTCCAGTAGCATTGCTGTGAAAACCTTATGGATTAGTACAACCAGACACAATATGCATGCTGCAGTCCATAGTATCATGGTGAGTCGGTCACCACTGAACAACTATACAACAGCAATCCAGTATTAATTTCATAATTAATTTGAGCAGCCCTTTAAATGTGGACTTTATAAGCATGTCTATTAAATATTAAGGATATGTCAATTTAGGAAATGATACCTTCTATCCAGAAATATGAACCAGTTGCTCCTTCATTTGTGCAAATAAGTTGACACACATAAAACTATTTGTTTTGCAGTGTTTACAATAATAGGAAAACTGAATTGGAATGACTGGTAAACAGAGGTCATCTATAAGTCCATACCATAAACTGACTGATATCCAAATTCTTCAACAGACATTTCTGCAACTCATTAAGCCACTAGATTCATCAAAATATGAATGAATCATGAATTGAACTGGCATTTAATGTAATTTAGCTTATGGATAGCATTTCTTAGAATGGCAGACCTTTTTTGTTTGAATTTTTTTGTATATTTTTGTAGTAGGGGAAATGTATACATTTATCTTCCTAGTTCATAAAAGTTAAAGTGAAGAACTGGTTAATGTCAGAGACAACTTCTCCAGCTTGTATTCAGAATCAGATCTGGCAAAAAACAAAGTCCATTACATGATTCAGAATATCTGTGCACTGTATTCAACGGTTTGATATATTTTTTTAAACTAGGTCATGTATAAGTTGAATATATACTTCAGTAACATCATTATCATTATTTACATATTTGCTTTGATCAGATATATTTGAACACCCATTGTTTACATTATGAATGTTATTTTAATTAGATTTCTACTTTTTGAAATATCTAGTTTAATTTGCAGTACTGAATACATATTTGTGTAGTAACTGTGTAGTAACAGATAATATATTAATATATAATTTCAGAGCTTTTAAATAAATATATATATATATATATATATATATATGTGTGTATATATATATATATATATATATATATATATATATATGAGTGTGTGTATATATATATATATATATATATATATATATATATATATATGTATGTATATATATATATATATATATATATATATATATATATATATATAACCACTAAAACTTCCACCTTTTGCCCTTTTAAAATCTTCTTATAGACAGCATATAAAACATTTTCGGAGTGCTCTTCTTGGGAAACCCTTGCCTGACATAATTTAACCCCAAGGTTCCACTGCACACAGTTTTGGAACATCTATCTTACTGTATACATGTATCTCATTCAAAGATTTTACTTAGCATATTAAGGTGTTTTTATTTGTATTTTATTTGCAGGCTCATGAAGGATCAGAATAAGAAGGTTGCCAACCTAAAGCACAATCAACAAATAGAGAAAAAGAAGAATGCTCAGCTTTTAGAAGATGTTCGTAGGCGTGATGATAACATCACAGACAACTCTCAGGTTTGATTCTTTAATATTTACATTTCTAGTAAAGCCTAATATTGGATGTTCTATCCGTCATTAGCAAAACAATGTGCAATTACAGTCAAATGTATAAATTAGCATGATTGAATTTTAGGGCTGTTTGTGAAAGTCATATCATGCATAGAAAACTGTCTCTATTACTCATTTTATGTACATATGCATACTAAAATCAAAGATCATAAAGTATATACAATTGTAGTTTAGTTGACTTTATATTGAACAATTGGTCTGACTTTCATATCTCAATATACACTGAATGCAAAGTGATGGCTAATAAGAATTTCAATTGCATAGTGTGCTGATTGTGCTGAGGTCATTGAGTAGGAAACTATATATCCCTGTTGATATATTTACTAAAATATTCAAGATTCCTCAAATTATTACATCTGGCCCATTGTAGTATCAATAATATTTGGTTAAATTATAAAACTGTTTTAAGATGTTTTTACTATTGGACATTTCTAGGTTTTTTCTTGTAATATAATACAATATATTTAACATCAGTAGTCCCATCCTATTTCCGCCCCCCCCCCCACCCCCCCCCCCCCCCCCCCTTAGCTACGCCACTGAGGAAGACACACATCAAATATTATCAATTTTGACAGGCAAGTTACTAGTTTATTATAATATGTACTATAGTCTGCAAGTTTATGTACTGATCTACTTATAGTATGGAAAATCAAGAGACAGCTAAGTACTTCTGATTCATTATGTCTTTATTTCAAGATATGATATTAATTCTTCAGGATATATTTGGTTTGATCACTTTTTTTTAAGTCAAGACTTATTCTTAACTTCACTTTTCCCCTTTTTGTTTTAATCATATTAGCATCTGCTGTTTCTCGTTACAAGTTTTATTTTTCACTTAGGCACTATACCTCTACCAACACAATATTACCATATAATATGTACAATGTATATCTATGTCGTTTTACATTAATTTTCCCAATAAACTTAAATGAGTTAAATAAAATCACTGTACTATGAAAATAGAAGCATTTTAGTAATGTATTCACTTTTTATAGGAAGTTTGCCCATCTCTAGGGGTGTCCCATTTGCTGGGACTCATACATGTGTGCTGTTTCTTACCTCCCGTACATCATCCCTGTTTGTAGAATTTACTATAGTGGTGGAGAGCTTGTCTCTCCCTTGCACATCAGATTCTGCTCATAAGGATCTCTGAGCTCTATGGCTACCATTGTTCCTTTACCATTGGTAGAAAATAGTGTGGTGATAAGTTATGCATTGTTAACAATATCAACAGTATTTAGATAACTTCCTGTCTCAATAGTAGTATACCTATTGTGAATATGAGTAATGTGAATATGAGTAATAAGATCTTCTGCCTTCCAGTATCTTCCAGTAATGCTGATCATTTTGACTGCTACTTTGAAGTGACCTATTTAAAAAATATATATATACTGATTGAATGTATTTTAAAAATGTCATTGGATGGCCATTTCCTTTACAAACACCAAAGTTTTAAAACCATTTATATACATCAGTCCCACATATAGATGGTATTGCTGCAGACCATGAGCTCCATTCAATTGAGTGAATTTGAGATCCGTAAGCCCATAAGAGAGGTCGCAAGCTAATTTGCGATTCAAGTGGCATCTTTTTGCGCGCTCGGAACGGCTTTCGAGTTATGGCCTTTAAAAAAATGGTGCCGATCAAACTCTTAACTTACAGCCTCCAGAAGCCTTTGATCTGTAACTTTTGCAAGGCTAAAATTGCAAATCGCTATTATATTGCTCAATTTCCCCAAACCTGCAAATGTTTTCACACCCATAAATGGCAAATGAAGGAGAAAATCCAACGACTGCTATGAGGACCCGCAAGGGGGTAATCATTTATTCGTAGCACTGTAAATGCAAATATTAAATCAATCCTACACTGTAAATAACAGGGAAAACGTTGACAGACATTCATATTAATTGCACAACAGTCTCAAGCCCACAAATCAACAGGAAATTCAATGTATTTTTTATATTTAATTTGGGGTTTATATCGACCTCGGTTATCAATGAGTTAATGCATATCAAGCCACCCATATGGACTAGAACAGTACTGGCATTAAATTTCATAATTCTTTATTTTGAGGGTTTGCGAGTCTGGTCACATATGGGACCCCTGAACCTAATTGAATGACATGTAACCTCCATGTTTTACTACCGTGATAATAACAGTCTCATTTCTTGTTGGCTAATTCGAAATGGGGGGTTACAGGCTTGCTTAATTGATCATGTTCCCGCCCTCAACTGCTCCAACTAGTGCATGGTTTATGGTTTGGGCTTTGGGCCCGCAACTTGCGGCATGGAGCAATTGAATAGCCTCGCAATCAGAGATGAACGGGAGCCCACAACTCACTCGCAGACATTTGGCTGTCTATGATCGAGTTACAGGCTTCCAATTGAATATGGCCCCATATGTTCCTGGGCTTTGGAACTGGCATGCAGAAGCATCATTCAGCCATCTTTGAGAGTTATTTCATATGATTGCAGGCCTGTTTATCATTGACGGTCTGTTACTTTGTTTCTGTGTTATGCCAGCTGCTTCCTACTTCCATATCATATTAAATGGCAAGAAGAGGGGAACTTTAAAGTTCGATGCAATGCTCTTTAAAGGTCCATTTACCTCATGGTGTGAAAGAGCACAAGATTCTATGTTAAAATTATCTATTGGTATTTCTTAATTACATTAATAACAGCTAAAAATCTAATGTCTTAGGTGTGTTTATATACACACTCCTGACTGTTCCATGATTAACAACATCTGCTGGCACCTAGCGGTGAAGCCTCTGTGAACACAAAGATTTATAGTTTTTCACTGAAATTCAGGAATGCAGCAGGAGATGTCAACCCCCAATTGTACTCTTTAGCTGATTCCAGCAGACATTTCTCTGCACAGATGAATTTGTGAAGGGTTTACTCTCTTTCTGCTTTCTGACTGAGCTGCTGCTATGAGTCTGTCTGGGGGCACTGCCAGTGACTCATGTAAACAGACATTTCATTTATGGGGCGGGGGGGGGGGGGGGTTCTGTGAAAAAGGCACCAATTTAAATAATTCAACATGTTTTTAGGAGAACTTTACAGTGGTTTGTGCCAAGTTGTGCTGGCCCTTTAAGTATTATGGAAGCCATGTTGTGATTTAAGGCCAGAAATGTGTGGTAGAGTGAATAAGAGTTAAGTGTTGTGGGCAGCAGAAGAGAATAGTTACATTTTATGGAATATCAATATACCATATATATTGTGAGATTAACAAAAATGTTTTTGCTGGGAGAGTGCTGCTTGTTTACTTTTGGGTTCACGTGACACAACTAACAGCTGAAAATCTGCGCTTCTGTTCCCAAGAGAATAGATTGGAAGTTATGTGCTAGATGTGCCTGTCAGGTGTGACCTTTAGAATACCTAATGCCATTCACTAATTGCAATAAAACAGAATGTATTTTCCTGTAAATACATAAATATATTTAACTTCATTCAAATTTGCATAATATTCTTCCTGAAGTGGGAGGAGACTTAAAATGCAGAGCATAAATATCTTCTTGTATGAAGGAAATGTGGCAGCTGCAACTTCTAGTATTCTCATTAGGACACATATGATGATGTTGATTATTTTTAATATTCATTCATAAATTGCCAACATTTTCCATAGTGCTATTTACGAAGTAACATGGAGTACTGTGGGTACAATTAAATTGCAACTACAAATTCTAAGGTAAGTAGAAATATAAGCCCAGGCATTGTGCAATTCAGATATGAAACAAATGATTCCTCAGTTAGCTTTGTGCAACAGAAGTGAGGTTGATGCGATTCAGTAAAGAATAATATGAATGTGAAAATGTAAAGGTTGTGCTTATTTGTTGTTTTTCTTTATAAAAACATTTTGCTCTTTATCAAGTTTAGTTATTCAAAAGACCATGTAGAAATAAAGTGACACATAATTGTCCTTTAATTTGATGTTATCAGTTGTTTGGTTAATGTATGTACAATATCTAAAAATTGATCTGATTTTTTTGTTTGAAAAATACAGAGAGTATTAGTCTTTATTATTCATATGTCAATGTTTTATTTACCTAAAGCTTTCATTAATAATATTTAAGTTTCTTAGGTATGACCTCTGGGTTTTTCATGTTTTGAAAACTTTGATGAATGATGTAGAGACATTATTTGTTTAATAAAAATGACCTGTAAAAATGAATTGATGATTTTTGTGAATTTTTGTGTACTTCACTTTGCTCTTTCTTTACTCACTGCGGTTTTAAAGGAATTATTTTAATGTTTGCTAATTCTTAAGTTCTGCTCTTTATTTGCTTACAAATTTAGTTACCACCCACATTATTAATCTTGTTCTTTCTTAAAGGGTCACTAAGGTCATTTTCTAGTATGCTTTAAGTATAAGTATTTTCCTTGTACACAATAACTATGAAGAGTTAAATATATTCTTTTTATCACCATAGAAAATTGCTTGTGCAAGATTCTTCAAAATTCACTAAGCTTCACCAAAGCTTTGAAGCTGTTTATTGAGAAAATTAGAACATTAATTGTAGCCCCTATGAAGCATAGTGAATGTTGGCCAATGCCAGAAAAAAATGTATTTTTGTATATAAGAACTGATTTCTCCATAGATCTCCTCAAAACGGACTGCTACATCAATGTGATACACTTTAATAAGAGTTGCACATGTTCTACTACAAAAATATAATTGTTATTAACTGCAGAATATCTTTAAAGGGATATAGACGTTTCATGGATTATGCATGTAAGTAGTGAAGCAGAATCAGTAGTTTATGCAAATATTTTTTGCATGTTAAAATCCCAAAATAAATAGTAACAAACTTACCCTAGAATTTACGCAATTTATTTTTCTGGCAGTTGATTTTGAGAATGAATGCCCCTGAAAATCCAAACTTAATTAGCATAAAATCATAATTCATTGCAGCCACTTTGAGGCAGCTACAAGATTATAGCAATTTGGAAACTCAATCATGCAAAGCATCAACGCAAAGCATCATGGTGGATGAGGGGGACAAATCCACCTAGACTTCTCATTTTGTGTATGTATAGAAGCTGTTAAGTGTCCTGTGTATCAAGTGAGCTGTATCCCCCCCCCCCCCAAATTATTTTGGTACCTGTGTAGAAACCATTTTTTTTTTAAATAAAATAAATAGGTGAGTGTATAGAATGAACCTTTGTGATACTGTATATGTTTTTGATACAAGCATTATATGTTAGATTAGAAAAAAAAAAACAGGATAACATCCATATACCGTAAATACTCGAGTATAAGCCAACCCGAGTATAAGCAGAGGCACCTATTTTACCCCAAAATACTTGGGAAAATGAGTGACTCGAGTATAAGCCGAGGGTGGGAAATGTGCTGCCCTCTGTGTCCCCCTCTTGTGTGCCATTTTCTTGTGTCCCCCCTCTCTCTCCCCTGTGTCTTTTCTCCCCTCTTTCTCCCCTGTGTCTTTTCTCCCCTCTCGCTCCCCCCTGTGTCTCTTCCCCCTCTCCCTTCCCTATGTCTCTTCCCCCCCTCCCTTATCACCCTACTCAACCCCCCATCCTCAACCTCAACCCCCCATCCTCATCCTAAACCACCATCCTCAGCCCCCCTCCTCAGCCCCCCTCCTCATCCCCCCTCCTCATCCCACCTCCTCATCCCACCTCCTCATCCTCCCTCCTCATTCTCAACCTCCCTCCTCAACCTCCCTTCTCAACCCCCCTCCTCATGCTCAACCTCCCTCCTCAACCTCCCTCCTCAACCCCCCTCCTCAACCTCAACCCCCCATCCTCATCCTCATCCCCCATACTCAAACCCCCTCCTCATTCTAAACCCCCTCCTCAACCTCCCTCCTCAACCCCCCTCCTCAACCCCAACCCCCATCCTCAACCCCCCATCCTCAATCCCCCCACCTCAACCCCCACTCTTCAATCCCCCCTCCTCATCCCCCCATCCTCATCCTCAACCCCCCATCCTCATCCTCAACCCCCCCATCCTCATCCTCAACCCCCCCATCCTCATCCTCAACCCCCATCCTCAAACCCCCTCCTCATTCTAAACCCCCTCCTCAACCTCAACCCCCCCATCCTCAACCCCCCCCATCCTCATTATCAACCCTCCTCCTCAATCCCCCCTCCTCAATCCCCCCTCCTCAACCCCCACTCCTCAACCCCCCATCCTCATCCTCAACCCCCCATCCTCATCCTCAACCCCCCATCCTCATCCTCAAACCCCCCATCCTCATCCTCAAACCCCCCATCCTCATCCTCAAACCCCCCATCCTCATCCTAACCCCCCCCATCCTCATCCTAAAACCCCCTCCTCACTTTACCCCTCCTCGTCCTAAACCCCCCTCCTCACTTTACCCCTCCTCATCCTATTCCCCCCTCCTCACTTTACCCCTCTAAATACCTCCCCCTCTCCCTTTCCCCTCACTTACCTCCATCTGCAGCTGTTCCTCCACTCCTCCACGCTCTTTTCTGCGACTTGACACGGCCAATGCTAATGACGTGGCGTGCATGTGACGTCACGTCATTAGCATATGCCGGGTCCCGACAGAGGCCGGAGGAGCAGCTGCAGATGGAGGGGAAAGGGAGAGGTATTTAAAGGGGTAAAGTGAAGAGGGGGGTTTAGAATGAGGAGGGGGGTTTAGGATGAGGGGGCGGGGTTGAGGATGAGGAGGGGAGAGGGAAAGAGACACGGGGGGTTAGAGAGACACGGGGGGGGTTAGAGAGACACAGGGGGTTAGAGAGACACGAGCGGGTTAGAGAGACACGGGGGGTTAGAGAGACACTGGGGTTTAGAGAGACACGGGGGGTTAGAGAGACACGGGGGGGTAGAGAGACACGGGGGGGTTAGAGAGACACAGCGGGGGGGGGGGGGGAGTGACTTAAGTATAAGCCGAGGGGGCCCTTTTTAGCCTTTAAAAAAAAAAGGGCTGAAAAACTTGGATTATACTCGAGTAAATACGGTACCTTTAAGTTTTAAATGTAAGCCAATTGTTGAGCTATTGAATAGGAAAGTAAAATTGTGTTCACGTATATGAGCACTTGTTAGCAAGCACTTCAGCGCTGTATGTTGTAAAAGATATAAACACTGAAAAGTTTTGAGCGAGCTGAGTAGAAGTGACAGCCTCTTAAAGTTACAGTGTGAAAGACTGTATATGCTGGATAAGTAACAAATATAGGAAAATAAGGACCCTTCCTTTTTTCTGACTGCTGACTTCTGGCGGCCAGTGGCCACTAGGTGACGTGACCGAGATTTGTTGTCTATTTTGGGCAATATTTTAGTCAGTGTCCTAGCTTTAGGGTAGATGATAAGCTTTACGCTAACCAGAAATTTACTAAAATTTGGCCGCACCAGCTAGTGGCTGATGGCCACCACTGCTGGCTGTCAGAAAACCGTAAGATTTGGAAAATAATGAAACCAGAATATATGCAATCTTAAAGTGAGGTCAAATTTGTGAGTATTATAAATATCCATAGGTTTCCTTTTCCTTAGAATCCCTACTCTAAATGTTAAACCTTAATCAACATTGCTTCTTATTCGATATAGAGATATGCAACTCTTGAAAGTTTTTCACTTTAACTAAACTGTTTGTTTAATGATAACACTATATACTGCAGTATTCAGATTATTCATCTGTAAACATCCAGGATATCTTAAAATGCTGTAATATTAAGTTGCACTTATTTACTTATTCAATTAATCTGCATGCAGATAATGGTTTCATTGCTCACTTTCCCCGCTTGCACGTCTGTTATATTTA
Organism: Discoglossus pictus; assembly: GCA_027410445.1. Lineage (NCBI taxonomy): Eukaryota > Metazoa > Chordata > Amphibia > Anura > Alytidae > Discoglossus > Discoglossus pictus. The sequence continues at coordinate 29,373,885 of CM050169.1, forward strand.
CCAAGAGTTGCGGTATAGCTTTTTCTTAAATCTCGAAATTTGTCTGACATTTTGGTCTAGCCCTTTCTTTTATGACTGGACATTACACAATATTTCTCCCTTGAGCTTCTCTTGTCAGCTAACATAATATATATATATTTTTTTTTTTATAACATAAATTTTATTGAGAAGTTCTGGAATTGCAAAGACAAGACAAAAAAGAATAATGAAAAACATAGTCCAAAAGTTGTCTTATAACTAGCATCGTATTGCTAACATGTTGAAACCATTCCATTTAAATAAAAACTCCATTACATATTTTGACCGTTTTACAGTATAACTACGAAAAAGAAAATGCTGTGGTTCTAGACGTTTGCATGGTTGTTTATTTAGAAGATCTTACTGTATAAAAAAAAATCCTTTTCCCATCAGGCAGCACGTCAGGATCATGCTAATTTGGTAAGACTTCTCACTAATTTGGAAAGGAGGATTAAGCTGCAGATTAGCTTTGATTAGAGTTATGTTTATCTCTCCCAGACTTTAGACTGGAAAGATGATACTAGGTAGGGTTTAAGACAACAAGAGACCTGAGTTGTGGACCCATGTCAGGAAAACGAACCCACTAGTATAGTTGTGGTGTTCCAATGTAGAGCCAATAGTAGTTGAGTATACAGTCAGAAAACAAGGGTGGTCATGGTCATGTTTCAGAAGTTCAGAGCTGATGACAGGTACAGTCAGGTCCATAAATATTGGGACAGCGACATAATTCTAATCTTTTTGGCTCTATACACCACCACAATGGATTTGAAATGAAACTAAGATGTGCTTTAACTGCAGACTTTCAGCTTTAATTTGAGGGTATTTACATCCAAATCAGGTGAACGGTGTAGGAATTACAACAGTTTGTATATGTGCCTCCCACTTTTTAAGGGACCAAAAGTAATGGGACATATTAACAGTCATAAAACAAACTTTCACTTTTCAATACTTGGTTGCAAATCCTTTGCAGTCAATTAAAGCCTGAAGTTTGGAACGCATAGACATCACCAGACGCTGGGTTTCATCCCTGGTGATGCTCTGCCAGACCTCTATTGCAACTGTCTTCAGTTCCTGCTTGTTCTTGGGGCATTTTCCCTTCAGTTTTGTCTTCAGCAAGTGAAATGCATGCAAGTGAAATGCATGCTCAATCGGATTCAGATCAGGTGATTGACTTGGCCATTGCATAACATTCCACTTATTTCCCTTAAAAAACTCTTTGGTTGCTTTTGCAGTATGCTCCGGGTCATTGTCCATCTGCACTGTGAAGCGCCGTCCAATGAGTTCTGAAGCATTTGGCTGAATATGAGCAGATAATATTGCCTGAAACACTTCAGAATTCATCCTGCTGCTTTTGTCAGCAGTCACATCATCAATAAATACAAGAGAACTAGTTCCATTGGCAGCCATACATGCCCACGCCATGACACTACCACCACCATGCTTCACTGATGAGGTGGTATGCTTTGGATCATGAGCAGTTCCTTTCCGTCTTCATACTCTTCTCTTCCCATCACTCTGGTATAAGTTGATCTTAGTCTCATCTGTCCATAGGATGTTGTTCCAGAACTGTGAAGGCTTTTTTAGGTGTTGTTTGGAAAACTCTAATCTGGCCTTCCTGTTTTTGAGGCTCACCAATGGTTTACATCTTGTGGTGAACCCTCTGTATTTACTCTGGTGAAGTCTTCTCTTGATTGTTGACTTTGACACACATACACCTACCTCCTGGAGAGTGTTCTTGATCTGGCCAACTGTTGTGAAGGGTGTTTTCTTCACCAGGGAAATAATTCTTCGGTCATCCACCACAGTTGTTTTCCGTGGTCTTCCGGGTCTTTTGGTGTTGCTGAGCTCACCGGTGCGTTCTTTCTTTTTAAGGATGTTCCAAACAGTTGATTTGGCCACACCTAATGTTTTTGCTATCTCTCTGATGTTTTTTTTTTTTTTTTTTTTTCAGCCTAATGATGGCTTACTTCACTGATAGTGACAGCTCTTTGGATCTCATATTGAGAGTTAACAGCAACAAATGCAAATAGCACACTTGCAATGAACTCTGGAGCTTGTATCTGCTCTTTGTAAATGGGATAATGAGGGAATAACACACACCTGGCCATGGAACAGCTGAGCAGCCAATTGTCCCATTACTTTTGTTCCCTTAAAAAGTGGGAGGCACATATACAAACTATTGTAATTCCTACACCGTTCACCTGATTTGGATGTAAATACCCTCAAATTAAAGCTGAAAGTCTGCAGTTAAAGCACATCTTGTTAGTTTCATTTCAAATCTATTGTGGTGGTGTATAGAGCCAAAAAGAATTATGTCGATGTCCCAATATTTATGGACCTGACTGTATATAGCGTCAGGTTAGCGGTGGCTATATAAGGGAAAATCGAACTGGATGCCTGCAATTACCTGTCAAAATAACTTTTCCTGGTTTGATTTGAATGATTAGGGTGGATTCATGCAGTTGCTGATATCTCACATTGCACAAGTCCAAATAGATGCAGCAATGTTACACGCCAAACAGTTAGAAGTGGTGCATACTTAGTTCAGGATAACCTGCCAGTGGCCCAAGGTTCTTCATTTTATTCCACACCTGTTTAATCAGCCATCTTCTCTACATACCACAATTTTATCCTGGCTAAATGGGCACAGTATAGATTTGTCGAATTGGTACTTGAGGTACATTTGATAGGATTTGTTGCTCAAAGCTACAAAGCACTGCAGTCTGCGACTAACCCTAATATAGTAGACTCTCAGTTAACCAGAACTCAAGCAACCAGAGCTCTCAAGCAACCAGAAAAAAATGAATACAGTACTTTAAAAAAAAAAAAAATACGGGGCTCAACAAATGCCAAGAGCCAGGTTGTCATGCCTCAAAATGCTTACAGGCATCTAGATTGCATCTAATGTATGTCTCTGCAATAACGTGTTACCTGGAAGCAGACAAGCATGAGTGACTGAGCCGGTGCAGTGTTGGGGTTACATCCCCCGGGTTCAGCACTGCACCCTCCAGCCGAACGTATCTGTGAGGAGTGAAAGCTGCTGCTGCTAGAACAGCCCTCACTGACAAATATATTTAGCAAAGCATCCTATGTGCAGCTAATCTTTGCCACTTGTAATAGTAACTCTCAAGCAACCAGAAACTACATTTATTCAGCATTTTCCAATCCCTGTGATTCTACTGTATTAGAACTAATGAAACACTCCATCCGAGCAAAAAAAAAATCATGGGTCTTCACTTTATTAACGGTATTGTTCAAATTGCTTTAAACATGATTTTATAGAAGATTTTAAAGAGTTGTATAGCAAAACTAGCAAATTGCCCGTCAAAAAATGACGGCAATGAAATTGTAAGTGAGCTAATGGTGTTTGGTGTGTAATAATAAATATATAATACATTAATAAATGAATATACTTTACCTATTGTGAAGCATTGTGTTGAAGATCTGCAATCTGTTTTGATGTTGCTGCAGCATTAGTGGTGGGGAGCTGCTGTGTAAGTGTGCTGAATGTGTGCAGGGTAATACTGTGCGTGCGCGAGACTAAACAGTTAGCGTAGTGGTGTACTTCCGCATTGGCGTAAAATGGCGGGTTATCTGTGGTATGCGTCTTTGCGGATTATCCGTATGTACTTCGTGGTGTTTTGCGAGTTTCTCTTGGTGTTTTGCGAGTGTGTAGTGGTGTTTTGCGTGTTGAGAGTGCTGTAGCCTCGTTTTCGTTTTGTTTGTCGGACATTTTTTCTGTCGCTTAGCGATTTTTATAAGTGTCTAAAGTGTGTTATTTTTATTTAAATGAAGGTGTAACTTGCTTTTTTGAGGTGCTGGATGGTTCCTCTTGCTGTAGGTAAGCTTTTTGTGTGTGTGTTGTGTGTATTTATTGTGTTTTAAATGGTTGTATGTCTTTTGGCGCTCCTTGCCTGCAACTGAGGCCCTCGCCCACTGCTCTCGCTTCGCGAGTGTCGTAATTGGTGTGTCGTGTTGTTTGCGTTGCGACGTTAAGTTTGCGAGGGTCGCAGTTGCTGGCATGGAGCGCTCCATGCCAGCAACTGAGGCCCTCGCCCACTGCGAGCCCGCAAGCGTTAGCAACAACTCGCATGCTCACAACTATATATGTGATATACAACCAAAGTGTTTACATAAAGTCACTATTCATAGAGGCACTGATAAAACAATAATAAAAATGTGCATGACCCAAACCTAAACATAACCCCCCGTGACAAAAAGTGTTAAACTAAAAGAGTGTTAGGATGGGCCTAGCCTCTACTTGGCTAATTACAGTTGGCTTCTGATCAATCAGAGGCTGAATTCAATTATTATGTTCAGTCAATTAGTTTGGGTGTACACACAAGTAAATTGTGAATATTGAATATGTATGATAGCTGGAAGTACTATGTTCATCTAGTTTTAAGCTGCATTATATTAAATTCATGATATCATATATGCTAAAATCAGAATAGTAATTATACATCCTATTACCTTATACATTTATGCTCCAGTATCATCTATATTTAAGGACCACTTTAGCGTTCATACATATAAGCAATATAATCAGTATTTAAATAAAAAAATCATTGTAGCTTTCTAAATTTACATTTAAATTTAGCATTATTGGTCCCGGCTGGTATTTTTTTCTCCACCTCTTGTTAGGTGACCAGAGAAGGAAAAAGGATGAAGCCAAATAGCTGTTTTAATTAAATTTTTCTGATGTGTGTAGGGTTGCACATGCCACTGCAGAGAAGAGACAGATAAACAATATTGCCAGGACAACAGATAAAAACTCCTATTAGGACACAGTCTACCTGTCCTATCCTTTCTGACTTGCCAGACACCATAGGTTGTGGAGAGCAGCATATCCAAAGTCGAAAACATTAAGCCTTACATGTAAGTTTCAAAAGCTCCAGTGCATTTTGTTTCTTCATATACTGATTTGTTTCTAATCTGTAATTAAATAAACAAATGAAACCATATTGTATCAGCACTGCAGTGGTCCTTTAATAAATGTCAACACAGTTGTAACCACATGGCCTTAATGAAGAATCTAACTTGAACTGTTTTTTGTTTTTTTTTGTGCTTTTTTAAATAACTAGACATTTCACTATTTTGGTTATTTAGCAATGTATATTGCATATATTCTCAGATGGGTCTCCGTAATAGAAGTACTGGTAGTTCTGGTAGTACTGGTAGTTCTAATTAGACGTATGGGTGCAGTAAAAAAGTAATAGATCTAATTTGTGCATTCGTTCTTTTTTTTAAATGCATACATATAAAGGATTATACATTTAGGTGTGTAGTCTAAATTTGGCATATGTACCTGTGCTTTATCCTATTAACCAAACAAGATTATTGGTTTCTATTTGGATAGCAGGTAGCAGACTGCAGCAACACGAGAACAGAACACACGAAAAATAAAGCAATAAGCATCTTCAAGTTGTTGGAGAAATACAATACTATACTTTGTAATTTAAACACTGACATTGAAATGTAATTTTGTATGCTCTCAACCCTGGGTGGAAAGTCTCTTATGGCATTGCAATGTCTAGTGATTATTATCCTCTCAGTGTACATTGCAGTCAGCCTATCTAAGCAGTCAACCATCTGAGCCATGTGACACAAACTTTCAACTACCAATAAACTGGTTTTGATAGGAAAGCATGTTTAAATGATACATTGTGTTGAAATTTGGAGCAAGCTTTAAGTTATGCTTGCAAAAGATTGTTTTAATATTTCAAGAAATGAGTGACAGATTTAGGACATAGAGCTAACATAACACCTCCTAATAGGTTCTTGTATAAAAAAAATGTATTGTGAAAAGTAATGTGGGATTGAAAAACCACCCTGAATTGTGGTTTTAAGGTAAACCACACACAGTGAAATTGCCTGTTATATTGGTTATATTTTATACACAAGACAAGATATTGGCTGAGCGTTTTGGCACATTTTAAAATGGAATTTTAACATTCCAATATATTCTGATGTAATAAACTTGCTTGAAATTGTGTAGTACTCATCCAGACAGATTATAATATCTAAATTGTATTTATTTTAGTATTTTGAAACATAAAGCATATTGTAACACGTTATTTCTTTCTTTGCAGTTTTTTTAATGTCTTGAAAACAGATACATTTTAGTGTTGTTTTAAACATGAATGAAAAGAAAAATACTTGAGTGATATTTAAAACTTTTGTTGTGTTGTTGCTCATTTTATGTAGCAACAATTACAAGGGACAGGTCACATTTACAATGCATATAATGGGGAATTTCTGTAATTGCCACTTCCGAAAGTGTTATGTCATGCAATCTATAACTATGATTCAGTGGCAACAATGGATCCCAAATCTACAGCAATAGTGCATTAGTGAGTAGCTATGAAAGACAATTCCATTATTAGTCCACATGTGTAGACCAGGACAGGAAAAAGGTCGGTGCCAAGAAAATGGACTGCTGTACAAATTTCAGAAGTAGATATATACACAAACACATGTATATGTATATGTGTGTATATATATATATATATATATATATATATATATATATATATATATATAATCTCCCAACTCACATGACTTGCACCTGCACAGTCAACATTACCTGCTAAATAACAACTTTATTAAGTCATAAAGACTCTCAGCTATTCACCCACCACAACCATTATAATAAACCTTATCACACTTTTTTCTTCTGCTCCTCAGTCTATATTACTTCAACTATCATATCATAGGATAATAATTATTTCCCCATATTTATCCAATCTTTTTCCTAAGCTTACACACTATGCTTTCTCACTCTTTCCTCTTTGTTATAACCTACTGCCTCTCTCTCAGACTTTACTTTGCTATCACTGTCCCAATAATATTACTATCTCACCTTTCTTGCTCTCCTCTCATCTGCTCCCATGAGCTCCTCTCACTCCTCCAGTCTCAATCGCATCCCCGCCCTAACATTTACAAGCAGAAACAACACTGTAAGTCCCAGTCCTATCTTCTCTCCCTTTCACTCCTCCTTCTCTGGGCTGCAGGAGATATATCCCCTAACCCAGGCCCTTTACTTATCTCTACTTGCTGTCAGCCACGCTCTGGTTCAAGACCAGCAAACACCCGTAACACCCAGGATCTGAAATCCATCACTTGTCACAAACCTTCTACTCTACCTTTCTGCTGTGCCCTCTGTATCTCACACTGTATCTGTAATAAACTCACTTTCACTCACGACTTATTTATTACCAACTCCCTCAATCTACTTGCTCTCACTGAAACCTGGCTCTCTTCCTCAGACACTTCCCCTGCAGCACTCTCTTCACCTCAGCCACACACCTAGATCTGGGAACAAACAAGGTGGTGGTGTGGGTGTATTGCTTTCCACTCTCTGTACATTTCACCTCACACCCTGTCCCATCCCTCCAATTCTCATCTTTTGAAGTTCATACTATCCTCCTCTTCTCACCTATTTCTCTATGTGTTGCTGTGATCTATCGCCCCCGATTAAACCCTCTCAATTTCTTGATCTCTTTTCTGCCTGGCTCCCTTACTTTCGCTCCTCCAACGTTCCTTCACTCATACTCGGAGATTTTAACATTGCCATTGACACTCCCACCTCCCCAGCAGCAGCCAAATTGCTTACACTCACCTCTTCCCTTGGCCTCTCACAACTTACAGATTCTTCAACTCATCATGCTGGACATTCTCTAGACCTAAGCTTCACCTATCTCAGCACAACCTCCAACCCAGTCATCCACCCCCTCCATCTATCTGACCATCACTTCCTTAGCTTCAACCACACCACATCTTCCTCTCACCACCCTTCTTCAACCCCTGCCACCATCACCCACAGAAACCTGCTAGCACTTGACCCTACACAGCTATCCACTGTTCTCCAACCCCTTCTCAGCACCAGCGCTAACCTCAATTGCCCTGACACTGCCACCTCACACTTCAACTCTACTCTCTCTTCCACCCTTGACACCTTTGCCCCCATTACCACATGCAGACACCCGTGTTCCAGAGGTGCTCCCGCACTGCCAAACGATTATGGAGGAAATCACGCACTTCTGCAGATATCCTCCACTACAAATTTATGCTACACTCCTATTCCTCTGCCCTCAACCTCACCAAACAACAATACTTCACATCACTATTATCAACACTGTCCTCTAACCCCAAGCATCTGTTTGCCACTTTCAATACTCTCCTCCATCCACCACCTCCTCCAATCCATTCCTCTCTCACAGCTGAAGACTGCGCCAACCATTTTATTCGTAAAATTCAAAATATCCGCAATGAACTCTCATCTCATAGTGGCTCACACACTCCACACTCTCAATTAACCAACAACACCCAGTCTTCTCCCTTCTCCAATCCCACAGCCATTTTGAACTGCTTTGATCCGGCTACAGAGGATGAAGTCGCCACATTGCTATCATCCACTCGCCTCACTACCTGTCTTCAGGATCCTATTGCATCTCCACTCATCCCTCCCCTCTCTACCACACTAATCCCAGCTCTCACACATATTTTCAACATCTCCCTAAATACTGGCATGTTTCCATCTTCTCTAAAACATGCCATAATTATACCCACCCTCAAACGACCCTCATCTTAATTTGACAACGCATCTAACTTCCGCCCTAACTCTCTACTTCCCCTGGCTTCCAAACTGCTGGAGTGGCTCGCCTATAACCACCTTACCAGCTTTATTTCCTCTAACTCCCTTCTCGACACCTTCCAATCCGGCTTCCGGTCCCAACACTCCACTGAGATAGCTCTCGCTAAAGTCACCAATGACCTGCTTACCGCCAAGTCAAAGGGTCACTTTTCAATTCTTCTTGATCTCTCTGCTGCCTTTGACACTGTCGACCATCCACTTCTACTCCATATCCTCTTCGAGACACTGCTCTCTTGTTGTTTCTCATCATACCTACAAAATCGATCATTCAGTATCTCCTTCTCCGACACCTCTTCTCCTCACCCCCTGTCTGTTATCGTACCCCAAGGATCAGTTCTAGTTCGACTGGATCCCGCTCTATCTTTCATCCCTCACATACAATCACTAACTAAATACTGACTTCTCCATCTAATAAACATCCCCAGAATTCACCACTAACTTACACAAGACACAACTAAAATCCTAATACACTCTCTCATCATCTCTCGACTAGACTATTGCAACTTGCTTCTTGTTGGCCTACCCACCACCCGACTATCTCCACTTCAATCCAATATGAATCACTCCACTGGCTTCCCTTAGCCTCTGGAATAAAATTTAATATCGTGACCCTAACTTACAAAGCCCTCAACAATAGTGCTCCCCAGTCATCTCTGCTCTCATATCCATATACCAGATTATCCTGTTGCCTCAAAACATTCAAAACTACACACTTAAAACGCATCTCTTTAAAGAATCGTATCAACTTCCACCCTAACACGCTCACCACCTCTCTCTTCTTCATTTACCACTGCAATACTCTTATTATTCAACTGGATTACTGGACATTCACGGCTACATCACTCTTTTTATATATATATATATATATATATATATATATATATATATATATATATATATATATATACACACAGTATCTCACAAAAGTGAGTACACCCCTCACATTTTTGTAAATATTTTATTATATCTTTTCATGTGACAACACTGAAGAAATGACACTGCTACAATGTAAAGTAGTAAATGTACAGCAGTGTTAATTTGCTGTCCCCTCAAAATAACTCAACACACAGCCATTAATGTCTAAAACGTTCTTAACAAAAGTGAGTACACCCCTAAATGGAAATGTCCAAATTGGGCCCAAAGTGTCAATATTTTGTGTGGCCACTGCCTTAACCCTCATTGGCATGGAGTTCACCAGAGCTTCACAGGTTGCCACTGGAGTTGTCTTCCACACCTCCATGATGACATCACAGAGCTGGTGGATTTTAGAGGCCTTGCACTCCCCCACCTTCCAATAGGGTTTAGGTCTGGAGACATGCTTGGCCAGTCCATCTTTACCTTCAGCTTCTTTGCAAGGCAGTGGTCATCTTGGAGGTGTGTTTGGGGGCGTAATCATGATGGAATACTGCCCTGCAACCCAGTCTCCAAAGGGAAGGGATCATGCTCAGCTTCAGTATGTCACAGTACATGTTGGCATTCATGGTTCCCTCAATGAACTGGAGCTCCCCAGTACCCATTCGTCTTGGCAAAATGCCTCCAGGTCATGCAAAGCCTTTGTTCGTCTTGCATGAACCACACGTTTGAGATCTCCCAAGAGTGGCTTGATGATATTTAGGTCAGGAGACTGTGGCCATCCACAACCTTCACCTTTTTCTACTGTAACCACTGGAGGCTCAACTTGTCCTTGTGATTATGGTCATATTCATGCTGGAATGTCGAAGAGCATCCCATGCGCAGCCTTCGTGCCGAAGAATGCAAATTGTCTGCCTGTATTTTCTCATAATATACTGCATTCATCTTGCCATCAATTTTCACAAGATTCCCGATGCTTTTAGACCTTACACACCCACAAAACATTAGTGAGCCATCAACATGCTTCACAGTGGGGATAGTATTCTTTTCACTATAGGCCTTGTTGACCCCTCTCCAAACATAGCACTTATGGTTATGACCATAAAGTTCTATTTTGGTCTCATCATGCTAAAGTACAGTGTGTTACGGTGTTGTCTGGTATATTGTACCCAGGATTTTTTTTTGCATTGACACAGTAAAACCTTCTTTCTGGCATCTCAACCATGCAGCTAATTTTTGTTTAAGTATCGTTGTATTGTGCTCCTTGAAATAACCACACCATCTTTTCCCAGAGCAGCCTGTATTGCTCCTGAGGTTAACTGTCGGTTTTTCTTTGTATTCCGAACAATTCTTCTGGCAGTTGTGGCTGAAATTATTCTTGGTCTACCTGACCTTGGCTTAGTATCAAGAGATCTGTGTGTGTCTTTATCAAGGCCAAACATTCAAGGGTATGTAAACTTTTGATTAGGGCCATTTGGAATTTGGGTGATTTCTGTTATCATTATGATTTAAAAAGGAGCCAAACAACTATGTGATAATAAATAGCTTAATATAACCACTATCCTTCAATAAAATACTATACTAATACTAAATATATTTATGAAGTGAAGTAACCACAGTAATCTAGATGAATTATGAGTATTGCAGTATATAATGATACCTTTTCTATTGGACAAACATTTTCTTATATACATGGAAAACCAGATCACTGCAGTCTGTAGTGATATTCTTCCTATCAGAGAAACACACTTCACTAAGAGGGATAAGTCAGTTATAGTGGACAACACTATTCTAAAAAAAAAATCTATAGAACAGGGCAATGACAGTATGTTGAGGCATGTGGGACTTTACTGAATAGTCTTTAAATATGCATGTATTGTTATACTTTATTAGAGAATAATTTTTTTATTTAATGTTTCTCTTAAACTATAGAGATACATTTACTAAGTTATAAGTCTAAACTATTGACAAAGTTATCACTTTTTATTCTGCTAAAATGTTACATTCAACATATTTTTTTCTTTCTTAAAATAATCAAAAAAATGTTTTTTTGGAAATGATACAACTTTTATTAACAATCTTAGTCATGGGGTTTCTTACACGGGGAACCAGATACTGGACCTACAATGATTGATTCTAAAAATGATTGTATTGTGTGTGGATGAATTACTCAGTACCCTCATGTGTTTTATATTATACTAATATAGGCTAAATCTGGAAGGAGAATAAAGTATTGATATCATATGGTTGATGTTGTGATTGGAATTATGAAACATAATATCTTCTATTTAAGTACCATAGAGCATTCAAACCAAACCTTACTACACAGGATAAGTTAAGTTAATACAATTGCCAAATTCCCTAAAAGCTGAGGCTTATGTACCTTCTTTTTCCTAAATCCTTACTTGTAAACTATCAATTTATCTCTGGTGGTTTTAGGGAAACATTTCTTGGAAGAGTACCAAGAACACTAAAATTAAAGAAAAAATGTGAGGATGTGGTTAGTGTTTGCCACGCTATTTGAAGCTTCTTTATATTAAAATATTACGTCTTACTATATTTGATTATAAAAGTCTATAATATGAATAGATTATTTAGACAGAATGCTTCCAAATTCCTGACAGAAAAAAACTTTGCAAAGCACCAATTAAATTATTATTTCTAAAAATTCTAAAATAAAACTTTTTATGAAGTTGTTTATTAAGTAACTGTGTGAAATTGAGTGGTATCCATACTTCTAATTTGAATTTAAAGGGAGTCTCTAAAATGTTATTAAAGCTGCTACAGAAAGTGTGTTGTGTTGTACAGTCGTGTCCGACTTCTCCGTGACCTCATGGACCAGACCACACCATGCTTATCCACTTGGTATTAATGGCAGTGATACTGGAATGGGTTGTCAGTTCTTTCTCCATTGTTTCATAGCATAAAGTTTCCTGTGTTTCTATACAAGTACTGACCATGCCCAACCCTGCATGGTTTCAGGGTGGTGTGATCTCTTGGATCCCTGACTGGAATTGAACCCAGATTGCAACATTGAAAACACTGAATCCAACAGGGACCCTGCTACAGAAAGGAGTCAGATCAAAATGTTTAATCCTGTTCACAACCACCAACAGTTTATTTTATGGTAGCTAAGTCCAGGTGACTGGATCCTACATTTTCTAAGACCTTTTTGTTGATGTCATTAAACAATGGATACACATGTTACAAGAGATGTTTATCTTCCAATATGCTGTAAGAAGCAGTTCAGTGAAGTCCAGTAATTTGCTGCATTCAAACTCACAGAACCATTAAAAAAATTAATTAAAATAATGAGATATACCATAGAAGGGTGATAACTTTATGTGGTGATGGTTAGTGTTAGTGATTCTGTATAATCAACACTGCCAAGAATTGGGACTAAAACCAGGGTCCAATGAGGCTGAGTTGATTAAACCCTTAATCCAGGAAGAGTTGGAGCTGCAAGACAGTTATATGATGCCGCTGGTGGAGGCAACCATGGGTCGGACTTGGCTCAAGGGATGGAAGGAGCCCTGCCAACCGGGTGAGGATGAAGAAGATGCATCCTGCCACCCTAAAAGCATCGGTCCTTATTGCAGAACTGCAGAAAACTATTGCAGAAAAAAAGGTGACTCTGAGAAGATGAATATATATATGGTCATTTAGATGGAAGATATATATATATATATATATATATATATTTATATATATATATATATATATATATATATATATATATATATATATATATATATATATATGAGAATAGTTGCCCTGGTTCTGTACAATTAATGAAAGGCGTGTATGCTGCTAAAAAAAGGATGGTAACATCTATAAGATATATGTATGTATCAGCTTTCCTAGAGAATATATACTAAAGTGGATGTTAAGATGACACACAAACTGTTACATAATGTTATCAGTTCAAGTTTAAATATTCACCCATTGAACATGTTATGAAGTTTCCACAGCAACAAAAGCAGTTCCTGAGTTTTATAATGCTGAGCTTGCGTTCATATTTTTAAATGCTACATAGGAATCAGGGCATTTTAGAGACATCTGCTGTCTTGGTGAAGGGATCAAAATAACCTGAAACATCTGCGGGGTAGGTTTGGCCATAACAGCCTTATCACGCCCGAAGAAAGCAGATTGTAACAGTTAGGATCTCTATAGCTGAAAGAACCAATATGAGGGCAACCTCAGGCAATGATAATAAATAAAGCCTTAACAGGGCCAGGTTAGAAGTTCATAACCAGGAACTCAATAAAGGTTGTAGTTGATGGCCTGGTGTTCTCTGAAGGCTGGAGATGATTGCCAGATACACTTTGAATTATGCAGCAGATAACCATTTACAATCAGAAGACTGGAGTCGGTAGCTTGGTATACAGGGAGGCTGGAGCAATCATCCAGGAGGTGCTGAAAGTAGATACTGGTTCAAAGACAAATACAGCATGCAGAATCTCACAGGGTCTTAACACTATAATGAGAAGAGAAAAATAACAATTAGACTGGGGCTATGTCTCTGTTGTGGCTTTAGTGGTCACCTTCTGAAAAATTGTCCTACGTGGCTGGCAAGCTCCCTCACCAAGTCAAGACCACACCTCAACCAGGAAACTACCTGTTGCCCATCCAAACATGTTGTCATTTTATGCCTTGTATGATTTTGCAATCCCTTATGCCTTCAATAAAAAAGATTGAAAAAAGAATATTTAAATCAACTTTTTCTTGGTACTCTTGAAACTCCATGGATCCCTTCAAAGTGACAATCATCAGTAAATGGCCATTACTGTCTGGCATAAAGTCTACACAGAGATACATTAAATAATGTAACTACTTGAGATTACATCTATCAGGTCTCAAATATTATAACCCCTATAACTACTCTTACTAAAAATAACCTGTCTTGCACCATATGGTCATCTGATGCTATTCAAGCATTTGAAAAATTAAAGAAACAAATCACTTCAGCACCTAATCTTACCTATCCAGATTCATCTCAATCCTTCAGCTTTTCTCTCTCAGCAGGTTGCTTGCACCCTTATGCATTTTTGTCTTGTAAATTATTTCCTCCCGAGATCAATGAAGACATTCCATTAAAAGACTTTTAGGAGTCTTGATGGAGGAATAGAAACATTTGTTTGAAGGCTATGTGGTTCCTGTTGCAATAATCACTGACTATAAGAATCTGCAGTTCATAGAATCTGCCAGATGTTTGAATTCTAGGCAAGATGGGCTCTAATCACTGGGTGATCAGTAATATTTTTAGTTCAAGCTCAGACAACTCAACAGTGCCTAGCGGACAGGAAAGGTCAGTTTATATCCCAATCCCAAAAAAGGCAGTTGCAAAGAATGCTCTCCTTATAGAACAATTGATCTCATTTCTCATGCCAGCATGGTTATGCTTAAGGTCCTGCAAGCCCAGCTCCAACAATACATGTACCAAGAACTGTCAGATATGCAAGACGGGATTTGCAGAAGCACAAGAGACAAAATTGCTAATATCTGCTGGATAATAGAGAAATTAAGACCGTTCAAGTAAAAAATCATTTACCCCTGCTTCATAGACTCTTCTAAAGCCTTTGACTGTGTGGATTACAACAAAGATGGGGTTACCAGACCATCTCATCTGCGTCTTGAGGACTCTGTATGTGGACTAAGAAACTATCATCAATATTGAACATGGAACAACCAAATGGTTCAAGATCAGGAAATGGGTGTGATAAGGTTGTCTATTTTCACCTTTTTTATTAAATTTATACGCAGAATACATCATTCATAAGGCCGGGTTAAGCCAGAATTAATATTGCTGGGAGAAAATAACAACTTCACATATGCGGATTATACTACTCAGATGGCTAAATTTAAGGAGGAATTAAAGAAGCTATTGATGAGAATGAAATAATTGAGTGCAACTGCTGGCCTTCTGCTCAATGTTAAAAAAGGGACATCAGTCTCAGTTCCTGCCAAATGGATAGGAAAGATGTGGAAGCAGTGTCAGATTTTCTTCGGCTCCAAGATCTCTGCTAATGGTGACTGCAGTCATAAGATTAAAATGCATGTACTTTTGGGGAGGAAACCTATGGCAAGTCTGGACAAGCTGTTAAAAAGTAAAGACCTTATCAACAAAGATCTGCATTGCTAAATATATATTTACAATACTTTGATTTCACATTTTTATTTTGTAGTATTTTTATGGTACTATTTGAACAATTGAATATTTTTTTTTTTTTTTTTTTTACAATGCTTTTTTTTTTGTACTTTGTAATATTTTTATTGCATGTGTAATTTCTTGTATGTGATAAGCAGAAACATAAATAACAATATTAATTAAAAGATGCTCTTTCCAATATGTTTCAGGAAAAATACAAAATTATCATGGAAGGACACAGAGCCCAAGCATTCGAACATTTGTAAAATTTGCAAATAGAGCAATTATAGAGTAATAAAAGGCAGCAAGATCTACAATTGTCATGTTACATTTCACCAGTTGTCTTTTAAATTAGTTATATTTGATCATAGCATTTGAGTTAGATTTCTATGTTGGTGAAATTGAAGGTGTACCATACATAATATACCTGACGCACTCAGAACTTCCGAGGGTTGCAACTGCGAGCCAAGAGCATAACTCTAAAAATCTCCAAAAAATAGCTACATCATTTAAAAAAAAATTATAATAACACACTCACACACAGCACAGGGTGAGAGACAGGAAGTCTGGGAGTGAGGTTGCAAGCAAATTTGAGTCATATTTGGCGTTTTTCATCAATCCAAAATCAGCTAAGCAAGGAAAGGAATGATTGAAAACGAGGCTGAACAAAGGCAGGCACGCAGGACTTTGAAAATAAAACCAACGGTTGTCATCGAGCAACACGCACACATATAGCAGACACACAGAGGAGAAAGACACAGGGAAGGGACAGGTGGAGATGGTGGAAAGAGACACATGGCATTCCCAAGCACAAAACTTGCAGGTTAACAAAACCTGCAAGGAGCGGCCCGAACAGGCGAGTGGAAAGGCTCACAATGAGCGCCTTTGGCGCTCATCGTGGGGCTCACCATGAGCACAGTGAGCAAGAGAGGCTTGCAATGAGCGCCAAAGGCACTCATTGCCATCCCTGCGATGGGGATGCAATGAGCGCCGAAGGTGATCAGTGCAAAGCAGGAAAGTTGAAGTACACGGGGTAGAGGCTCGCAATGAGCGCCAAAGGCACTCATCACGGGGCTCGCGATGAGCTCCGAAGGTGCTCAGAAGATCAAAAGCCTCACATTGTGCGTAAAACAGCATTGCCAGCCTTCCAATTTTATTCCCGTCATTTTTTATGGGCAAGTCCTAGTACTTATAATAAAAGTGAAAAGGGTAACTCATGCTGTTACCCCTGAAGGGATAATTCCTCACTGAAAAGTATTGCACTTGCTTAGAGCCTAAAACTGACTTTGTCTTAAGTCATAATTGTATACTAGGGGCCTCATTCAATTGCAAGCGCGCAACTTACGGTATACAGGACGTATGTCTGCTTGAACTTTGCTACAATTACGGAGCGATTCAGTTGATCAAGCCCGCAATTTGCGGCCCGAAATCTGAAAACATAAACCATGCACTGGTATGTAGCATTTTACAGCTTAAGCCAGATCAATTAAGCAAGGCTGTAACTCCCGAGTCAGCAACAGCCAATAGAAAATGAGACCGTCATCATTACGGCAGTATAAGATGGAGGTTACATGTCACTCAATTAGAGTTTAGAGGTCCAATATGCGATCAGACTCGCAAACCCATACAATGCGAAATAATAAAAATTAATGCCTGATATGTATTAACTCATTGATTCCCAAGATCGATATTACCCTGAAATGAAACATAAGTACAAATATTTCCTACTGCAGATTTGTGAGACTGTTGTGCAATTAATTATAATGTCTTTTATCACTTTCCACGTCATTTACAGTGCAGTATTGATTTTTTATTCACATTGACAGTGCTTTAGACATGTCTTTAACCCCTTTGCGGGTCCTATCTAGTACCCATAGGATTTTCTTCTACATTTGCCATTTACGGGTTTGAAAACATTTGCGGGCTTGCGGAATTGTAACAATTGAATATCGATTTGCGATTTTAGCGATCATAACTTTTGTGGACATGAAAGATAAGAGGCTTAGATGGAGTGTAAGTTACGGTTGTAACAACCGCAGGGATATTCAGCCTGTAACCTACAAAGCGTGTGCAGATTGTATAAAGATGCCAATTGAATAGCAAAATAGTTTACAGGCCACATTACGGGCTCCCGTAAGCTACAATTTCTCAATTGAATGAGGCTCTAGGTCTGTTCACTTGCATGAATGAAAGGCGTATGTCTTGTGTGCAAGAGTGTACACAGGGTCTATCTGTTTTTCTTGGTTAAAGTACTACAATGTATGTTTCACCAAGAAGAATGGGTGATCCTTCTTCTTGAAGAAAGTGGAACATATTTTGGGAATGTCCCACATAGGGCTCTAATGCAGAACAGCACACAGATGCCATGTATAAGTTTGCATGGCAGATGGGCACCTTTCATTCATGTAAGGGCAAAGAACTAGCACAGAATTACGATTTAGGGTAAATAGTCTCTTTTGGGGCCTAAGCAACTGCCAGGCCTTCCAGTGAACAGGTACCCCTTCAGGGGTCATAGAGTGAGTTACCCTTTTCACTTTTATAAGACATCTATTTTAGCAATGTACTAATGAAGATCAAGTTTTTAACCTTATTTCCAACTTCCGTATATTTTAATAAGCTTGATATATTAGTGTTATGCATTTTGGGATATGTCTTAATGTAACCAAGTTTAAAGTATTTTTTTTGTGTGCAAACATTGCCACAGATGGTATATTTCTTGTTTTCTATAATACTGCTGTTGAATGTTTTTCAGCATTGTTGATATTTGTGACCCTTTTTGTACTTCTTTCAAGAAATGAAAAACTGGGGTCTTTTTCAATAAATTACAAATGGATTTTAAGTATTCTAGCAAATATATTAAATGGAATTTAAGATAACGGCCTTTAAGTAATTATAGATCGATGTATTTTATAGTAAATTATGCTTGCTTTTTGCTCAGTAATCCATAGTGCTTTCTAGAGAGAAACGATTCCCATGAACTAACATTATTTCCACGGCTGTGTCAGTACTTTAAATAAGTATTTTGGATTTGGTAGTCTGCTTTGTTAGTTAATTTTCAAAATGGAGTTGTGCTTAGTCTGGGTGTAAATATTCTGTGGGAAGAAAGAAATCACCCTCTGATAAAGGAAACTGTCTTAATATATAAACTATTAAACAGGAATGTGTTTGACACTTCCAGTATACCTTTATTATAGCGGCCGGTGTGAAGCTATTTTTTAAACAAGCACCACACACACACAGGCTGGTGAAGATTCCTGGGGGAAAGGAGATGAAATGTAAAACTTGTATTTCAAAATAAAGCTTAAGTTAAGTTTTTAGACATGAAGAGTGATTTCCTCTTAAGATTTGTATAAGGAAATTTGTTGCTGATTATGTAGGTGTTGGGAAAATATAAGAAATTCAACTGCTCAGATTAAAACCACACCAGGAAGATTTTTTCACATTTCTGTCAAGGCTGTTCTACCATTTAGAAATCGGATAAAGTTATCTGCCTGTTATCATGGTACCTTGTATAGTAAATACAGTAACGAGTTGGAATATGACATAGAAAAACCAAATAATAAATAATAAAATTAAATAACACTAATTGCCACAATAGTAGTCATATCCCTTGATATTGATAAAAGGCTCTTTTCATACTAATATTGCATTACAATCATGCACAAGAACCTTAGTTTATTCAACTTAAACTTTTCTATAATGGAAATTGTGAAAAAAATATTTTGGGGAAAAAAAATAATAAGCATAGGCTAATGACTACATCAATTTTAATATACAGTATCCAATTAGTATTACTAAATGGGCGAATTATTTTATGCATTTAAAAGGGCATATAAAAAACTGCAGAATATCCATGCAATGTAGTCTTGAAACAGTAGCTGACATTTTTTAAACTATAGATTGCACATAATTTTGCTGAGACTGAATGTACTATTTTGCCATTGCATCCTAACATAATCTCATCCTAAGGATTAATTATACCAAGCCTTTAGGTATAAAGAATAGGAAGAATAGATTGGCATTTTTAATATTGGCTGCAACCAAATCTGTATTTCTAATAATGGTTTGAAAATAACTAATGGAGCGGTGAGGAGAAAAGCAAAATGGATGTTGAAAGGAAATGGAGATTAATCAAAAGAAAAAAAAATGAAAATGCAACTAAAGTGAAATATGATAGAATATCCTACCTGTAACACAACCTTGTTTAATGTAAAAAGAAATATTTTATGGGAATGTTGTTTATACCTAGTTATATTTGTCTATAACTACCAAATTGACTACAGATAATCCTAAAGTGCTAAAGACCGCATTTGGAGAACAAATAATGTTTTATAATTTGTTTTATTATTTTATCTTTTTATTTTGTCTTTTTATTTTATTGAACTATAAAGAATATGATCTTGACATAATAAATTATTTTAGTCTTATACTATATTGTTAAGTACCGGGGATACAGATAATACAGCATAGCAACATGACATGCTTTCACATAAGAACAGAATCTAAGCAGGTTAAAGATATAGAGACAAGGGGGAAGTTTCTTGTTGGTGGTCCAATTTGAATGTCTACAGTGCATAGGTCCTGTTAACACTGTCTTGAGGTGTTCACTTGTCTTAGCTTAAATCAGGGAACAATTGCGTAGGCTTCTTTCAATAAATAGTTTTTAGAGAGCGTTTGAAACAGTTATGTGTATAGGAGAGTGTGACAATGTGGTGTAGAGAACTCTAGAGTGGGTAGTGGCAGCAAAAAACAGTGTGAAGAGATGATTAGTAAAAATAGGCATAGCATAGTGGGTAGAGTGGAGGGTCGATTAGGGTAGAAGTCGGGAATATTGTGTGTATTCCAGGAATATTGTGTGTATGTGGTTCACATTTGAATGTCTAAAACAATTTAAAAAAAACTTGTTTCTTGGTCATAATTCCGAAACACACAGACTGTAGCCTGCAGCTTATGATTACGTGGAGCAGAGTTACACATGGAAATTTGAAGAAATATACTGGCCAGTGATTTTTCAAACTATCAGACTTTTATGTTGCTCCTCTCAGGTTTAGCTAGATAAGAACTGGTTTGTGAGGAAACTGTATAGCAGTCAATGTAGTGTTTCAGTGGATATATATTTGGCCAATATCTATGGCTCCTAAAATTATATAAATATATATATATATATATATATATATATATATATATATATTTATATATATATATATATATATATATATATATATATAAAAATATATATATAATTTATGTATATTAATATATTAAACACACATATAACAAATGGATATTACAATCTACTTTTAACACAATTAAATGTGATTCAACATGAATATGATGATATTGTTATAAATTGTCAAACTGTGAATTGTCATCACGCTTGCGAGCCTTGAGAAGCGAGGCAAGCAGTTCAGGGACTTAGGCTGAAATGTGCTCCGAAGTCGCTCCTGTGAGGCGAGCAGTTGACGCACGCGTGACTTAGGCTGCAAGCAGTTGAGGAACGCAGGACTTACTTAGGCTGGGGCTTAGAAAAAAAAAATCCAACCTCAGAATCTTGGGGGCAAACAAAATCCGACCTCTGAAAAATACGAAGTTAACGGCGGTACCGCTGAATTCGAAAAATGCGAATGACAAGAAAAATAATTAAAAGTAAATTAAAACACACTCACCCGCAGCACAGGGGGAGAGCCAGGAAGCCTGGGAGTGAGGTTGCAAGCGATTTTGAGCCTCATTTGCCGTGTTTCGTCACTCGAAAATCGGCTAAGCAAGAAAAAAAATGGAGGCCAAAAAACGTAAAAAAAATCTGAAACTGGGTGAAAACAAGGCTTAGCAAAACAAGACACCCAGGACTTAGAGAATACACAACGGCAAAGACAGTAACACTTACACGACCAACGCCAGGCACTCAGGACTTAGAAAATACAAGACAGCAAAGACACTAATACTTACACCAGCAAAACACCAGGCCCGTGGGACTTTGAAAATAAAACAAACGGCAGTCAGCACGCGCCACACAAACATTCAGCAGACACATAGAGGAGAACCACACAAGGAAGGGGTGCTGGAAAGAGACACAGGGCATTCTCAAGCACAAAACTTGTTAATGAACCCTGCAATGAGCATTGTAGGCAGGAGGAAAGGTTCGCAATATACAGTGTAAATAAAGAGGAACATCACATTAAGCAGCAGGAAACAATATGGATGGAATACCAGTACAAGCCTGTTACAGCTCACTCCTTGACCCTTTTTCACTCCTGTTTCCTCTGTACCTTGCTTAACTTGCGGGGGCTCAGCTTTAAGAAAGTAGTTTCATGTACGCAAAAGGTCAAGCCAAGAAATCATGAGAGGTAAGGTGGGAGAATTTGAGTTGTAAAAGAGACTAGGAGTGTTGAGAAATGTTAGGATTTCAGAGAGATTGGTGGCACATAGGGTGAGATAAGTAAGGAAGGACAAGGCTATGTAAGTATTTGTACAAAATGGATAGGAAAATCCTGTAAACACTGCTAAGCTTGATGGAAGTTTGGTGGTCTGCACTGTGTTCAGCATGTGTATAATCACGTTCATTCACTTTGAGGCCTCTGAAATGTGCAAAAGACACTACATCAAGTTAGGAGAACAGATATTTGTATTCATCCAAGCAATGCTAGTAATCTCAATGGATTGGTATTGTAGTGATACATAGTAAAAATACCTTTCCTCATTGGAAGTTTTCTTATAAATAAATATATACATTTTATTAATACAGTTTTCTAAAATGTTCTTAATTGACATTTGTGTGAGAAAACTCCAATGTGGCCACTCATGTGAAAGTGTTTAACAATTCTGTAACATGATATGGAAAGGGGACTTTTAAGCTATAGGGTTTAATTAAATAAAAAATAATTATTTGTATGATACATTATTTTTCACACTTGTAGGATTATATGGATGTCATCAGTTTTGTGATTAATAAAATTTGCCTTGTTTTTACCTGCATCAAGGTGTTTGTTTGTGAGACACTGCAGTAATTTATGTTTAATTACAGTTCATATTTTTTTTTTTAAATGCTGCCATTGTCTAAATTCAAAGACTGACCTTTCCATGTGTAAATGGTGAAGCTTTATGGTGTTGATGTTAGTTCATTAAGTTACTGGTGTGCTGTCAAGTACAATTATGCATGTTGAAAATGAAGAACACAGCTTTGCTGTCTCATTACTAGCAGCTAGACCAACATATGCATCTGTGGTTTGTTTTTGTTTTAGTTACATTTTTAAGATGAGGAAAGACCATCCTACAAAAATGACTGTATTCTATGTAATAATGCATTTTGAGGTTTTAGGCTAAATCTTAACCTTAAGTGACTTCTTCATTATTAAACATACCATAATTTACGCCCTGCAAGCTTTACCCTTCTGCTTTGGTTGATATTTAGAATTCTATATAACTTTACAGCACTTTAATAGTTAATATTTTCTTATTGTGGTTTACTATATTTTACATATATATATAGAACAATTAGCCAGCTGCATTAAACTACTGTTTGGATTTGTATTGATTTTTAAAATATAAAGTAAAATATAGTTAACAATCAAAGAAATAGGTCTTTAAACCAAATAAACTGTTATGCTAACCAATATACGAAATTAAAATTGGAACTTTCTTAGTATAAAAAATTATTTATAAAATGCATAAAATAATTGAATACAAGCAGTGATGATCACAGCGCTATAAGTCTGTCTGGCAAAACAATCACACTGATGATTTAAATCTTTGGTATATATTTAAAATGTGTATTACCTACAGAATGTGAATACAATGTAATTTCTAATATTTGATAGAAGATTTAAATCCTCAGAGTGATTTTTTTGCCAGACAGACTTAGAGCCTCATTCGAATCGGAGCCACAGAAAACGGCCGACTCTGTGATTCCTTGGGATGGGCTTATGGGCTCGCGTACCGCTACATCTACGTTGGTATTCACATGTAAGGCACCGCAAGGAGGTCCCTCTACAGCCGATCGCAAGCCATGCCGTAAGCATTTGCCGCAAGCCCGTAACTCGTGTTTCAAGGCATCAAATTCAAAGCATTTTAAATGCAAATATAAATTCAAGACAGCAGTGTAAAGCACTGTAAATGATAGGGAACACAATGGGGGACATGAGGATTAATAGCAAAACATCCTCAAGCTTGCACATTTCCAAAATCAAATCTTTCATTTCAGGTTTATTTTCCGTCCAAGGTCCCACAGGCTTTTGAATGACCTCCAAGCCCGTATCTCATTATTTAAGCCCGTACGGGCTTGGAGGGTGAATTACCTCCAAGCCTGTGGCACTTGCATGATGGATAGAACACAAAAATTGAACATTAAATAAATTATTAGTATTTCCAGATTTGAAAGTAGGGGAATGTTTTGCTATTAATTCTAAGATCAAACATCACTTTAACTTTTAATAAAAGTACAGGTTGTTTTTTTTTTTATTTGCTTAATTAGCGCTACGATTTGTAAGTAAGCTCTTTGCGACACCTCCATCACCCAAGTTACCTGTGGGTCGATTTTAGCCATTTACGGACTTGACAGAGGCTAATCCAGCAACCGTTGCGGGTCTGACAAGCTCCAAACCCATCCATGGGTGTCTTGGATAATGGATCGAACACGAAAATTGAACATGAAGTAAAAAAAAAATATTTGAGTGTAGGGGAATGTTGTGCTATGAATTCTAAGACCTAAAATCACTTCTCATGAAAGTACAGGATAGCTTTTCTATGTGCTTAATTGGTGCTATGATTTGTAAGTAAAAGCTTTGCAGGGCCTTTTGGGTTTAAGTAAGTTGCGACTCGTTTTTAGCGATTTATGAGCTTGACGGAAGGGTGACTGTAGCATTCAAATAGCGAATTGGGCTTTCTTGTGGCTGCAACTCTTGTGGGCACGTAAGATCAAAGACTTTGACGGAAGTTAGCTGCAATTGAGAAAATCGCAAGGAAACGCAGCTCGGCGGCCGTAAACCGCTGTAGGCCACAAATGGAATAGCTAAGTAGCTTGTGGCTACTTATTTCAAAATCATAGGATTAGAATGAGGCCCTTGTAGCGCTGTGTTCATCACTTCTTGTATTCCATTTTTATGTTGCATATTCTATACATTTTTTATACTAATAATAAAGTTCCGATTTTAATTTTGTTCATTGGTTAGCATAATAGTTTAACTGGTTTAAAGGACTGCCTCTTTGTTTGTTAACTATATTTTACTTTATATTTATAAATTCAGTACAAATCCCAACAGTAGTTTAATGCAGCTGGCTAATTGTTCTATATATAGGTAGTGCAATACATGCAGAGTTAACATAATTTTTCCTCACCTTACTGTATCAAAATACCTTTGTCACGTCTTAGTGAATATCACACTAGGGTACAAAATTGTTGTTTGAAGGATCTCATTCATATGTAAACTGTTATGACATTTTAAGATTGACTGTGCATGTGGGGGATATAAATGCACATATTGTATACTCTACAATTATGGACATACCTATCCCTGTATCACGCTACAAATATCTACGAATTTGCAGGTTTTAGCTTCTGTTTGTTTTATATTGTGATTTTCCAAATCGCATTCATGCTGTTGTATTTAAGAATAGAATCTTCTCACCATGATTTAAGATATACACAAAAAACATTGGTTTAATAAAATGAAAAGAACAAGAAAGATATCAACATTTATAGAGCCCATTACTCAACAGGATTTGTATTGGCATCCCCCGTGAATCATGGATTTCACAATTCTTGCAAAGAATAAAAAGTAGTACAATCATTTTACCGCTGTACTGTTTCAAGTGTTAATTTTTTATAAGAAGTATTTCAATCCTCAATTTATTTAATCCTATATGATTTTGTTTCTAATCACCACAGGTGATGAATGTAAGTCTACAACAAAGCGTTTTTAGAAGTTTAGATACACAAAGTTGTGAATTATACTGGAAAACTTCTAAAGGACACTGTGTTCTCTGTACTTGTATCACTTCAGATTGACCTTTTTTAAATTATTATTATTATTATATTATATTATTACTGTATATTTGTAACATGGCATCATATTCCGTAGCACTATACAGGGGTTAATTGGTAGGATAATTAACCTGGAGTTGTGGGAAGGGCTAGATCTCTCCCGCAACCAATAAATACTTGCCTTCCCCACACTTACCTTCTTGTACGTTCAAATCTCCTTTGGATGTGCTAAGCGCCGTTCCTCGCTCATCCACTCGCTGCCCGGATCTCCTGTGTGCGCTCTACAGGTGCTCCTTCCCCTGCTCTGCCCTCCTTGCCTCTTCCCCTTTTCTTGCTCTCCCATTTCCTACTCCGTTACCATGCCTCTCTCCTGCTGTTCCTTGTCCTGCCCCACTGCTTCTTGCTTCCCCCTTCCATCTCTGTCATTTTCATCTCCCCTGTTCTTCTCCCCACCCATCTTGCCCTGTGCCTGACCCGTGCTCTTCGCCCAGCCCATCTTGCCCTTCTCCCTAGCCTTCCTCACTGCCTGCCCCTTTCATTCTCTGTGCTTGCGACCCCCTCTCTTGCTCCCTCTCGTGCTCCCGGCTTCCACACTGCTTGCCTCGCTTCCACTCGCCTCCATCTTTTCTTTGCCCATGCAGGCTGCATTTGCCCCTTTCTGGGGCCCCTTGCTCTTTGCAACCTTCCTATCTGGGGCCCCTGGCTCTTTGCGGGCTCCTTGTCTGCTGCCCCTGGTTCTTTGCGAGCTCCCATTCTGGGGCCCCTGGCTCCTTGTGGGCTCCCCGTCTAAGTCCCCTGGCTCTTTGCAAGCTACCTGTCTAGGGCTCCTGGCTCATTGCGGGCTCCCCAATCATTCTGAATACTTTTTAAGCTGCAAAAGCATGGCAAAAGCCATTTGTGATAGGGCCGCACCTCATAGGAATAGCTTTATCACTTACTGTGATAGACTGGTTGATTCCAGGGCAGAAGGGTGAGGGCCAGAGCTCCAGAGATCATCTCTGGAGGAGCTTTAGCGTAGGTAAGTATTAGAAATAATTATTTTACATGTTTCGTTTTTTTTGTATTTATTACTTTATTGTAAGATTTATAATTTTCTTGCAATATTTTGCAAGACAATTGTTTTTATTTGTTATAATTTAAAGTTTGTTACCTTTGTAAAGTCGTTTTTTTTTTTTTTTTTTACTTTTAAGTTTTTTTTAACTGCTTCTCTCCTTTCTCATTTTGAGGAATAGTAGGGATTTCAACAAAGCAATATGAAGCTATTAAGCAAACTTGTAACTAGAGTTTGTGTATAACTGACCTGTGCATAAACATGTAAGGAAGAGAGAAAGGAATAGTCTTATTTTTTTTTTTCTTTGATACATTTTTATTAGACTGGAATAATCTTTTTTTTTGTAACTCTAACTGTATTCCTGATTGTTGGTATTAGATTACCTAATATGACATCTAAATAACTTCAAGTCCGTCCACAAGCATGTCACTACAGTTAGTTGAACCTTAGAAAAGTAAGAAGCTTTTTTGCATTATTATGAGGTGCACATACATATTGCTCATTATTCTTCAACCTTTTTGTGTCAACATTCTGCCAGGTCACAAAAGCCTCTCTGACTAATAACTGGCAGTAGATGTAACAGAACATAATTAACAGGTTTACATTTGGTGCAACTGTTTGAGAACATGGCAAAAAATCAAAGAGAACTCTCATTTTAGATACAAAATATCTAATATTATTGTCTAGAAATATCACTGTATAAAATAAATAACCTGAACGTTAAATTGTTCCAACTTGCTATCTACTTTTATTTTGATTCTACATGAAGTCAGTATGAGTACTAATAGCGAAGAGAAGCAGATGATGAGTGATGAATTAAATGGATGAGTCTGACTGCACTGTTTATGATAAATTGAGGTGAAGGCAGTCCGTTGGTCAGAAGTCCTATTAAGGACATAGATGAGAAAGGAAAGAACATGTAATAGCTTTAATTGTGTCTTGGTAGAGAAAAGGAAGGGCAAAGTGGTGCAGCAGATAATGAGTCCAACAGCAGTTTTTGTGATGTATTAATTTTGTAGAGTAGAAGTCAATTATTTTTTATTAATGAACCAAGATTAAAGTGTAATAGTTCCATCAAGTTCCAAAATCTATACTTTTCTTTTGTATCTTCTAGACAGCACAGACAATGAGATTATCTGTGGCAGTTAGGAGTCTGTGTCTTAACGCTTTAAATGTACTAATTCTAATAATTCAGGTCTGGAGACCAGTATAAATGCAATAAATACATAATTTGTGATTCTGTATACCCTGCCTCTTAACTTTTAAGCTATAGAATTTGATGTTAGGGCACTTTTATGAATATGTTCTGTAATTATATGGAGGAGCAGACATGTCAGAATAGGTAAGTATGATGAGCTAATGAGATACCCTGCTTGAGCCACAATGGTGGGGGTTATGTGTAGGCTTGTTGAGTAAATAGTCAATATGGCATTGTGAATAGGTCCTAATTATATAATCACCAAGATGGAGTAGTGGAAAGGACACATCCTACATCATGATGACCGTCTTGTTGGTGGGAAACATGTGTGATGGAGAGCACAAGACAAAGGAAGTGTATGCGCTGGAAACACTATTTAAGTAGAGCTTCATGCAATGATCAGGGTGCATTGTTCAACGGCGAATTGTATCACATCCATATGTTACCACTGGGAATACCATACTTCTAACTATGCAGGTCTTTATTGATAATGTAATATCTTAACTTTTTACTAACTTGTCCAGACTTGCTGTAGCTTTCCTTTCCAGAAGCAAACATCGTAATTTCATGGCTGCAATCACCATCTCCAGCCGTCTTGGTGCCCAGGCAAATAAACTCACTGGTCACTGCCTCCATTTCTTCCCCATCTATTTGCCGGGAACTGAGATTGCGGTTTGCCATAATCATCTTTCTTGCGATGTTGAGCAGCAGGCCAGCTTTTGCAATCTCTTCTGAACGTGGCTCCTTGGTCCACATACAGATTCCTCAAAAGGCGGATAAGATAATCTGGTACTTCCATCCCATTCCATCCCAGAATGTTTAATACTTCAACTAGGATTCCATCAATTCCTGCAGCCCTGTTATCAGGGCATCACTTCACTCTCTAAGATGTCTGGCTACAGCTCATTGGACAAATTATTGAGGTCATCAATGCAGTTAAGATTCTTCTTGTATAGATCGTCTGTGCATCCCGCTACCTCTTCTTTATATGATCTGTTCTGTTAAGTCCATACCATTGTTTGTCTTTTATCACACCACTTTGTCATGAATGGTTCCCTTGAGATCCCCAATTTTCTTGAATCGATCTCTTCACTTTCCCATTCTGTTATGTCTTCTAATTATTTACATCTCTGTATATGGAATGTCTCCTTTTCTTTTCTTGTTATCCTCTGGAACTCTGCATTCAGTTGTACACAACCCTCTTATTGGAAAGGTTGGGAATGGTGGGACTCCACTAACCCTCAGAAGCAAGTGCCCTTTATAGCGCAAAGCCATACTGTCACAGCCCCCTGAACCCTAGCCAATGTGGGTGCCAACATCAAAGCTTTTTGCAATGATCATCAGATGTGTTTTAAGGACTGTGATATTTGTTTTTTCATTTATGTATAATGCAGTGTTGAGCATCAGGCCCTGATTATGTTCCCTGGTCTTCCAAGAACCAATTTCTGGAAGTATTTGGGTCTAACAGGCCCCAAGGTTATTGTGTAATGTTTGAGGCATGTATGTATACAAAATATGTAATGTGAAAGTGACTTATTTAAAACTACAAGTTGAGGTTTTGATCCCTGAATCGGTTGGTGGCAGTGGGAACGGTACAGCAGCAATGTTATGTTAAAGGTGACTAATGTCAATACATTGTTGCTTTTTTTATATGGCTGACATTTTTTTATTAGAATGCCATGACACTTGCATTTGGTGTTTATCAAGGCAAATGTACTGTTCAGACGATCTAGCACCAAGAGCCATTTGTTACCCCTACCCTGAATAGAACAGATCAGATAATCTGCCAGTACTGTAAACAGGATGCTGGATAGTTAATTATTCCCACTGGAATATT
This sequence comes from Discoglossus pictus, assembly GCA_027410445.1. Lineage (NCBI taxonomy): Eukaryota > Metazoa > Chordata > Amphibia > Anura > Alytidae > Discoglossus > Discoglossus pictus. The sequence goes on from CM050169.1 coordinate 29,403,621, forward strand.
TGTGCTGTCAGAGAGAGTCGATAAAGTGGAGATATGGGTGTTTAGAAGAAACTTCAAGTGTACTGTTACAGAATTGGGAAAGGTATTTAATCTGTGTGTCTCATTAATCCTGTTTTCAATATTACTGAATATATGGCATAATAGGAGAGTGTTACTGTCATAAAGGACAAACTGCTTGGCTCCAGCCACTGTGCATAAACACCTCCATTGTATCGTAATCTGTTTTGTCCCATTGTTTGCCATATAAAGTTAATGTACTCTATTTGAAGTCTGGACCACTTGAGATGGAAACAGTATTATGTGTATTTGGAGGTTGGCCTATTGTTCACAGATGCCAGACGGGATGCCAGACTATTAAACCCCATGTGGAGTCAATCTCCTGTGTTTGTCTGCCACTCTCTGTCATTGTTGTGTTGTATACACCCTCTTCTGCATATAACCCTTATAAATATTGTTGTCTTTCCAAAAATGAATTTGTTCACTGCTGAGACATATAAAATAGTATGTTCTCTTATTTTGCTCCTTGTGGCTGTGAGTCTGATCCTATCTCCACCCTGCAAGTAACTTGTCCTGGCCACTACCACAGGAAGTTTTCTGAGACTCTTGTAAGTGCTGATTCCTGGTGGAGAGACCCTGACTGATATGAGGGTGCTAGTGCTGAGATTTCCAAGAACCCAAACAGTCCTTGTGGGTAGTTAACCTGTAGTCTATAGCAGGTGGCCCTTGGCAGTAATAGCCCCTACCCCCGGATCGTCACACACTACATATAAAAACAATGTCTGAGTTCATATGCAATACTTATACTTTTAATGAAAGCCCCCCCTCTATTATAATGCCTCCTAACAATGGTGTGAAAATGTTGATTCTTATTTATAAATTGATCTTATACAGCTTTTAAGCAACTTAGGATATATTTGGGGACCAGAAGAGAAATACATCTAAACAAATGTTATCATGGACAGGATGGACATCTTAACAGCAGTGATCTTCCTTACCCAGGATAACATTGTAACTTTCCACTACAGTAGAATAGGAGACTAGCGATTATTCAATTTATTATAATTAATTTTCCTTCAAGTGTACTGGAATTGTACTCCTCAATGTGGGAATTGTTCTTTCAGAATGTTGATCTGCTCTTTTGATAAATGTACTGGCAAAACCTCAGTTTTTAATAATTATATTTATAATAGGAAAGTTTGCCAAAATATTATAAACTTTCCATCAAAAATCTCCATCATTAGCAAACAACAATAATTTATTCCCCTTAATTCCTGTTATGATACCTTCTATTCCTTTATTATTTTTTGCCACTCTGCAAGGGGCTTAATTATTAAAACAAAGATTACTGGAGTCCATGAGCATTCTTTACGGGTGTCACTGAATATAGAGAATTTATCTGTAATACAATCTATACCTACCAAGGGAGCTGGAACTTCGCAGAGTATAAATCCTTAACCGCGTGAGAGACAAACCTTCCTAGACCATATTACTTCACCAAATCTACAAATTCCCAATTTACTCTGTAAAACGCTTTCTCTGTGTCTAATGACAGACTAAGCGGTAGTATCTTCTTTTGTTTAGCAATATTACAGATTCAATCTTAAGGCTAGCATTTTTTATTAAATCTTTATATCTGTTTAACAATTTTTCAGATCTTGACGTGTCTTAATGATCATTATAATTGTAGCCTCCAACATTTTTGTGGGCGCTACTCCTGCTACTCTTATTTAATTAAACATATTTTACAAGTGACCCACTAAAGTGTTATCAAAAAGCCTATAAGATACATTGGGTTGTATTGCATCCCTCATTGCACATATATAGTGCTTTAGCAATCTTATTTGATATAGTCCTATATGCTTTACCATTTTTAACATAAATGTATCTTTCCTCTTAAGTCTATTAATCACTATCTTAGTGGCACACAGGGGCATAATGGCATTTTTTTGAAACATTTTAATATACTTCTACTAAAACTCACAACATTCTCTTCCCATGCATTGCCCTTAATTGAAATAATACACAGAAACATATATTTGTCAAACACTCAATCTAGTATACTTATATTATCTGTTTAAAAAAGTCTGCTTGGTCTTTTTTTGTCCAGTCATGCTTGAATTCCTTTACAGTGGTTGATGATGAGCAGACATGTGACCAGTCATATGGCAGTGCTACTTGTTTTGTTTAGCTCCGATGTAGCAATCTAGTGAGGGCTGTTTTGGAACATGTCAGATGGCAGTCCAGGCTAGGCTAAGCTCCACTGGAAAGGGGAATTCAAATATGTTTGAGTATTCCTATGGATGTGATAAAATACAAAAATAGTAGAGATTTAACAGAAACAGATCAGATCAAAATAATAAATGGAAGGAAAACACAGAAGATCTATACAGTAAGGACCTTAAACGCAATGATAAACTTAATAGTTTGCCCAGTGAGCTGGTGCCAGATATCTTGGAGAGTGTAGTGAGATGGGTCATAGGAAGCCTTGCTGATAACAAGGCTGCAGGAGTTGATGGAATCCCAGTTGAACTATTCAGAATCATAGAGGATGATGCTGTGAAAGTGCTGCTTGAAATATGCCAAATGCCAACAAATTTGCAATACTTAACAATGGCCAGTATACCGGAAAAGATCACTTTATATACCAATCCCAAAAAAGGCTGTGTCAAAGAGTACTCCAATTTTTCAACAATTGCACTCTCATTAAATATATGAGAGTGCAAGATCATCTACCCCACCTCCTGAAGAATCTGTATGTGGACCAAGTTGCCACGGACAGAAAGGAACATGTAACAAACAAATGGTTCCAGATCAGCAAAGGAGTGTGAAAGGGTTGTATATTGTCACCTTATTTATTAAATTTGTATGCAAATTATATGATGCGTAAGGCCAGACAGGAAGAATCCAAAACCAGAATTAATATTGCTGGGAGAAATAAAATACCTATAGATGAGGGTGAAGAAGAGAGTGCAAAATCTGGCCTGATGCCCATGTTAAAAAGATGAAGGTTAAGGGAAAACACCAATCTCAGTTTCTGGCAAATAAATCGGGAACAAGTGGAGGCACTGATCGACTTTATTTTCCTGGGCTCCAAGGTTTCTTCAAATGGTGACTGCAGCCATGAATTTAAGATGTTTGTTTCTGGGATGAAAGCTATGGCAATTCTGGATAAGCTATAAAAAAGTAAAGATATATCACTATCAACAAAGCTCTGCATAATTAAAACTATGGCATTCCCAGTAGTAACATACAGATGTGAGAAACAGAGAAGGCTGAGCTCAGTAGAAGAGACACCTTTCAATATTGGTGTTCGAGGAAACTGCTTAGAGTTCCTTGGACTGTAAGACAGATCAATCAATCCATACTACAGGAAATCAAGGCAAATTGTTGACTGGAAGCTGTTATCATGAGATTGAAGCTCAAATAATTTGGCCATATCATGAGTAGACAGGAATCCCTAGAAAAGACTCTGATGCTGAAAACATTTTTAAGGCACACGAAGAAGGTGGACAGCAAAAGGTGGATATGGATAGATGTGGTTATTGAAGGAATGAATATGAACTTGATGGATCTCAGAGGTACAGTAGCGGACAGATGTGTCTTGCACGCTGTGGTTCATAGAGTCACGGAGAGTTGGACAAGACTGAATGACTAAACAACAATAATGTTAATGACGACAAGAGGACAACTTCCTCTGACAGTACCTTGAAGTTAATTTTAATTGCCTATTTTTGTAAACACATTGTGCATGTTTATCCACTACAGTAAACTATAAACATGCTAACTCAAATGTCACTGTGCCTATTTGCTTCCTGTATAAATAATACAGAGGTAAAAAAATCTCTTCTGAATAGGGAAAGGAAATGTCTGGTGTAAAGAATTCCATTAATACTAACAATTAGGACAGTACAGGACAGACAGTACAGTAATTGAAGAGCCAATCCCACTTTTGGAAAAGTCTATTAGACATAAATTAAAGACCACTGTTAGTGAGGAATACATGTTGCTTTTAAATGTAAAATGTGTTTACTGCTTTTAGTTAGTTAGTGCTCTAAAATGGTTTGGCTGTTGTTTGTGATTGATGTTTCTTAAAAACATCTTGCCATGTCTTGTGTTGTATTTAAAAATGTAAAACTTTGTTTAAACAAGAGCTCATGCTCTGGTGAACTGACAAAATGTATATAAAAATGTCTGGCTTTCTACTATAGTTGTGAGCACTTTTTCACTTTTGGTAAAATGCTTTTGAACATGTCAACCATGGGGATCTATGATTGTGTGATTAAATTAGTTGAAGCTCCCTTTTTTTCTAGCACTCTTATACAAATGTTTTCATACATATTACAATTCTGGTATAGCTACATTCTTATTATATGCATGTTAAATTTATAAAAGTAGTTACATCATTTTCTTTGGACTGACTGGAAAAGGATTGCATCAAGAAAAATGTAACCTTGGTATGTTACTTATCCTATTTTCTTTACAAATGATTTCATGACTAACTTCTCGGGTGGATATAAAAAGTTTTATCTAAATGTTGTTTCAGCATCCAGGTTTCTTACTACTGCTGGAGACATTTTTACAAGTGCCAGTGTTTTTTTAGGTGTCTGTCACTGATTAGTGTAGACACAATCCTAGTTTTTTTTTTTATATATTCTGCTAGCTAAGTAGCATTCAAGGTTTACCTAATGAATGAAGGAGAGGAAAATGAGACCAATTTAATAAATGTGTGCAGGTATCCTTCAATGTTTTATACATATTTGACAAACTGGATAAAGCTGATATTTAGACATGGAAATTGGTGGTAGTCCAGGCAATATGGGATCTGAAAGTGCTAAATCCTTTTATAAACAAACCTTCATTCAGACTGGAATGTCTTGGCTTGATCTTAAAGGTGATATTATTATGGGGACTTCTAGCTGTGGACTTGCCTCAGATATAATTATCTCCACATTCCAGCCATCAGCAGTGCCTAAGGACTAAATAAGCAAAATTTTATTTCCACTGTAAATACATTAAATATAACCCACTCAGTGCTGTCTGACTGGTAGGGTATTGTAAAATAGTGGATTTCTGAATTTTCTCTGACTAAATAGGTTAAATTCTATTTTTTATTTTTAGTCTTCATGGAGTTTGTTAAAGGAAAAACATATAATTTGCCATGTAATTGTCTGGTTCAACTGTAATTGGATATTGTGTACATGGCATCATAGTCTATATTAAAAACTAGCGAATTGCCCGTCAAAAAATGACGGCAATGAAATTGTAAGGTAGCTAAATTACTAAATGAATATAGTGTACCTATTTTGAAGCATTGTGATGAAGAGCTGGCAATCTGTGTTGATGTTGCTGCAGCATTAGTGGTGTGGAGCTGCTGTGTAAGCATGCTGAATGTGTGCACTGTGTGGTATGAATATCCGTAGGTGGTTTGTGGCGTTTTGCGAGTTTCTTGTGGTGTTTTGCGAGTTTGTTGTGGTGTTTTGCGAGTTTGTTGTGGTGTTTTGCGAGTTTAGAGTGCTGTAGCCTCGTTTTCGTTTTGTTCGGCAGCCATTTTTTCTGTCGCTTAGATTTTTTTTTTGTCTCAAAAGTCTTTTATTTCGAGTAAAATCGAGGTGTAAGTTGCATTTTTGAGGTCCTGGGTGCTCCCTCTTGGTGTAGGTAAGGTTTTTATGTATGTGCTGTGTGTATGTATTGTGTTTTAAATGTTTGTATGTCGGCGTGTTGCGTCCGATGTTTGCGAGGTCGTAATGTGTGGTAACGTGTTTCGTAGGTTGTTTGCGTTCCTCGTAAAATTTCGCGAGTGTCGTAATTTGTGTGTCGTGTTTTTTGAGTAGCGACGTGAAGTTTGCAAGGGTTTGAGGCCCTTGCCCAGTGACCTCGCCAGCAACTGAGTCCCTCGCTTCGCGAGGGGCCTCAGTTGCTGGCATGGAGCGCCTTCGGCGCTCCATGCCAGCAACTGAGGCCCTTGCCCAGTGACCTCGCCAGCAACTGAGGCCCTCGCTTCGCGAGGGGCCTCAGTTGCTGACATGGAGCGCCTTCGGCGCTCCATGCCAGCAACTGAGGCCCGTGCCCAGTGACCTCGCCAGCAACTGAGGCCCTCGTGACTCTATGAACCACAGCGTGCAAGACACATCTGTCCGCTACTGTACCTCTGAGATCCATCAAGTTCATATTCATTCCTTCAATAACCACATCTATCCATATCCACCTTTTGCTGTCCACCTTCTTCGTGTGCCTTAAAAATGTTTTCAGCATCAGAGTCTTTTCTAGGGATTCCTGTCTACTCATGATATGGCCAAATTATTTGAGCTTCAATCTCATGATAACAGCTTCCAGTCAACAATTTGCCTTGATTTCCTGTAGTATGGATTGATTGATCTGTCTTACAGTCCAAGGAACTCTAAGCAGTTTCCTCGAACACCAATATTGAAAGGTGTCTCTTCTACTGAGCTCAGCCTTCTCTGTTTCTCACATCTGTATGTTACTACTGGGAATGCCATAGTTTTAATTATGCAGAGCTTTGTTGATAGTGATATATCTTTACTTTTTTATAGCTTATCCAGAATTGCCATAGCTTTCATCCCAGAAACAAACATCTTAAATTCATGGCTGCAGTCACCATTTGAAGAAACCTTGGAGCCCAGGAAAATAAAGTCGATCAGTGCCTCCACTTGTTCCCGATTTATTTGCCAGAAACTGAGATTGGTGTTTTCCCTTAACCTTCATCTTTTTAACATGGGCATCAGGCCAGATTTTGCACTCTCTTCTTCACCCTCATCTATAGGTATTTTATTTCTCCCAGCAATATTAATTCTGGTTTTGGATTCTTCCTGTCTGGCCTTACGCATCATATAATTTGCATACAAATTGAATAAATAAGGTGACAATACACAACCCTATCACACTCCTTTGCTGATCTGGAACCATTTGTTTGTTACATGTTCCTTTCTGTCCGTGGCAACTTGGTCCACATACAGATTCTTCAGGAGGTGGGGTAGATGATCTTGCACTCTCATATATTTAATGAGAGTGCAATTGTTGAAAAATTGGAGTACTCTTTGACACAGCCTTTTTTGGGATTGGTATATAAAGTGATCTTTTCCGGTATACTGGCCATTGTTAAGTATTGCAAATTTGTTGGCATTTGGCATATTTCAAGCAGCACTTTCACAGCATCATCCTCTATGATTCTGAATAGTTCAACTGGGATTCCATCAACTCCTGCAGCCTTGTTATCAGCAAGGCTTCCTATGACCCATCTCACTACACTCTCCAAGATATCTGGCACCAGCTCACTGGGCAAACTATTAAGTTTATCATTGCGTTTAAGGTCCTTACTGTATAGATCTTCTGTGTTTTCCTTCCATTTAGTTTGCAAGGGTTTGAGGCCCTTGCCCAGTGACCTCGCCAGCAACTGAGGCCCTCGCTTTGCGAGGGGCCTCAGTTGCTGACATGGAGCGCCTTCGGCGCTCCATGCCAGCAACTGAGGCCCGTGCCCAGTGACCTCGCCAGCAACTGAGGCCCTCGCTTCGCGAGGGGCCTCAGTTGCTGGCATTGAGCGCCTTCGGCGCTCCATCCCAGCAACTGAGGCCCTTGCCCAGTGACCTCGCTTCGCGAGGGCCGCGGGCTCGCTACGCGAGCCCGCAAGCGTGAGCAACGACCCGTACGCTCACAACTATATATGTGATATAAACATAATTTTGCAGTCATGCAATGGAGCGGTCAGGTGTCTTAGTTAAAGCTTTTCAGAGATTTTCTAGAGTCTATGGCTAATTGCCTTGTATATGACTATTTTTGGTTTATCATATTGCTAATTATATAACAACATGTGTTTTGAAGTTCAGCAGTATAAATTAATTAATCAATGGTAATCTATTCGCTGATCATGCTTCATGGGTGATATAATAAATAATATTTCTGAAAGTACTCTGACACACAATAGAGCCTAATAGCTTAAACATAAAAATGCACATTAATACAGACAAGTATTTATCAAAATATTTTCTTTCCATAAAATTAATTATAACTTTAACAGAACTTTAATTGTGCATTATATTTGTATCAAACCAATGAATCAAATATAAACATGATCCTCTGTGTGTTGTATATCAGTCTAAGAAAAGAGACAGTTACTTTTTGATAGTATCCATTTTCTGTTTGATCAGTCATTGGTGTTATTACATCTAGATTGTAGATTTGAAATAAAAATGCTATTGAGCACGTAAATAAAAATGCTGTTTTCTATATTGATTCTATCTTAAACAGATAATACTTATTATTGTCCATTATTAAGTGTAACCACCCCATTGTAAATCTGACAGGGGTTACTATGTGGTCCTGTGTTTTAAATTAAACTTTCCCAAAAGCTGTCTTTCAAACCATTAGGCAAAACATTATTTACAGTAATGGTGACACTTGAAATTGTCATACAAAAATGTTGCACATTGATAAATTGCATTGTATGAGTGACTTTTAATGAGATGTCAATAAATACTTGAATTTATGATGCATTTTGTTGCAGTAAATACAATTCTGCATTATATATTATAAAGAATAAAAAAGCACATGTATACATATAGCATGTTGCACATCCTATTAATTTAGTTTTAGTTTAAAATTTAGTCTCATAAATATATATTGCAATGTACACAGAATACGCTTTCTCAGTTCTATGACAATTTTAGTGCTTAATGAAGATCTGGTAAGTTACAGATTTACATAATTCATGAGAATTCAGATAATTATACAACTCACCATTTATCAATACAGATCTACTTTCTTTAAAGATCTTCTTCTACCACTTCTGAGGCATTGTCCCCTGCCATTTTGAAATTAGATTTTTGGAATTGCTAATTACTGGTGGAGGAGAACATGCTGTATATTTTCTTGTTAGCAGTGGAGGAATGGATGTGGTTAAATACTACTGTACAATGAAAAACATCTATATATTTTTGAAAACATTGAGATTTACAAATAGCATAATTAATCAGCGAAATGTTCATGAATTACATTTTTATTTAGAACCAAAATAAATGGAGACAATACCATTGATGCTTCTCACCTGGGATCTTTCCTAATTTGCCTATGCCGCATTGCTGTGAATCTACAGATTCAAAATAAAACAATTAATGGCAGGACCCTAACTGAAGCCTAATCCTAACCCCTAACCCTACGTCATATTCCTAACCCTAACCCTAAGCCTAACCCCTCTCCCCTACATCAATCCATTTTAAAACCCTATCCCATCTCCCCTAGAGCAATCTATTTTAGAGTAAGTGTTGTACCGCATTGTGAGAGGTAGGTGGAACTGCGTGCACACGCGGCAGCGCACTTGTGTCACCGGTGGGGCGCACAGGGTCGTCGCAGACAATGTAGGAAACGACCCTCACCTGGGCTGCCATTTAGTTTAGGACCAACTTAGTTGCCCCTGTCCATCTAAATGTGCCAACCTACACTGACCTATGTTTTTTATGGAAGTAAATGCAAACTGCTGAAAACAGATGTTCAGACAAGTCAAGTATCCTTTAAATCAATATGGTTTGTAGTGTCAAGGAAAACTGTAACCTTAATACCTGGTACATCCTCTAATGTTTTATGTATGCTGGCCTATATTGTATAGACTTCTTCACTAATATTTTTTGGCAACATTTGTCATAGAAATCTGTATTTTATGCAAAAATAAATTAAAACCTTTTGCTTTTTGGCAAAAAAAAACTCGCATTTAAAAAAATGTTTTTCCTCAATGTTCAACTTTTTAGAGTAAAATATACTTTTGAAATTATACATTTCTTGTAATGATGTAAAAATGTTATGATGGAAAATAAAATATACTAGATAATAGTGTTTTTTTTTTTGTGTTTTTTTACAATTCCTCTTCTGGCACAACATTGGGCTATTATTTAGTTAACTCCTTGTATACTTTAAACATGTCTATACAAAGCCTACCAGTTTATAAATATAAAATTATATGAATGATTGTTTCCTGAAGTGGAAGATAGTTTTATACTGTAAAACCTTTAGATCTTTAATTAAATTTCAGGATTATGGATTACGAGCTGTTGGGAAGTTGCTTTGTGTAGTGGAACCTAACAAATGTGTAAAAAATCTAGTTTTGGCAAGAACACTTGAAAAGTGCCCTCTCTCCCCAAAGTTGACCCAGTGGATGAAATAGTAGATGTGTGCATGATTCTAGGCATGCCTTCTCCAAAGATCAACATTTGTACACACTTTAGTCACCTTTTATACGCAGTGCTATTGACATTAACCAGAAAGGCCAGCCTGACAGCGTTGTTCTTTAACACCAGCTAAAGAGTTGCTCTGCTTTACTTGCACAGTTTATCTAAAGGGACTCTACACAAAATTACACAGCCTAATTGTTTTCAGCCTCAAGGAATTCTCTTTCAGATAATGTATCCTGTTGGCTTGCTGAACTTGGACACTGCATGGTATATAAAATGTCATTCTTGTAGTAGATTTAATTACTGTAGGTTCTATAAACACCCGAAAAACAGCCATTCAAATGTTATATATTGAAAGAATTCTCAAAAATGTACACAAAATATGTATTAAAATGCCTAACGCAGTACAAACTACTGTGAGTATCAATATAGCATTAATCATTGCTTATGTCATTTGTTATGAAAAGATCTGCCATATGATACTGTTCAATAATATACCTCTGGAGGATACATTTTGAGAGAATTGTAAAGTGGCAAGAAAACTGAATGGTATTTATGTATGTCATAGTAATACTAGTTTTAGGGAAAGGGTTGATTATACATGTTGGAACTACATTATATTACAGCAGAATTAAATACACATACAGTTGCTGTACATCACACCTCATTAATACTATAACTAATGTTTAATTAAAAAAAAATGTTATGAAAAGCCTGTAATGGTTCCCTAACAAATAGGAGTTGATCACTTTTGAACCAGTAAGGTACCCGCATGCCACGACCTGCTTCTTCAACGAGGCTTGATAAGAACCTAGTTCAAACCTACCACAACAGGACTGTGTAGTTCTTGCCACCTCTGGCACAAAAGATGGCTTCAGGATAGAGGCAATGCCCAAAAATATGTGCAGATGATATTGCAGACAGGATATCAGTGTTCCCCGACATGGACCACTCCCAGGACACAGGCACACAATAAATATTTCCACACTTTGTTTATGTGGAGAAATCAGAACTGACTTTATTAATAGTATTTATTAAAATGCATGCTCTGTCCTTAGTGATGCATCAACCAATGGCAACAATGTGCATCCTGGTTACACGATTCATTACAGCTCCTGTCCCACTGCCCATCTCAGTCTATTTGTGTGATGTGTGAACTGCCCCAACCACTCCAACTGGAGGGTATCTGTCCAGCCTTCATGCTAATTGCCACTACTGGCCTTATAGTTGCCATGGCTGTGGAGGGTATCTGTCCAGCCTTCATGCTAATTGCCACTACTGGCCTTATAGTTGCCATGGCTGTAAACTAAAAGTGTGTGTTCAAGGTTTATGTAGGAAACTTAACAAATCTACTTTGGGCTTGGTCTGTGGGCTAGTTGCAACATTCTGCAGAGCTGTCCATCTGCAGATCATCTAATATGTTATTTTCAACAATACCTGTTACCTGAAACACAGTTTACATCAAATGATAGACTATATAAACAATATATGTCCCACTGGATTGCACAGGGCAGGAACTGGTCATCTCAGGCCTAGGCACATTATTATAGCAAACTCTATAGACTCTGGGCATGATCACAAGTCGCATAGGTACCCTGGCATTCTAAACTTTACAGAACATAAACCAAGATACATATAATAGTGTAATAATTTTTTAATCCATGGATTTTCTCAAATCCCAGGGCCAATACGCACTAAATACTAGTCCAGTAATGCTCTGGACAGGAATAAATGGGGTGGCAAAGAGTTCCCCTGTGCCTCCCAAAATCCAGTCGTTACACCGCATAATGAATTTAACTCTTAAGTTTTTAAAAAGGTCTATTTACTTTACCTCCAACAAGTGATTAGATAGTCTGTCTCATTTTAGTAGCCACACCCGGTTGGTAACAAAAGTTCTCTTAGTTCAGTATTTTATCTAATAGGCAAAGTCCATTGGTATTAACGGTCTAACCAGTAGTCTGCTCTATGGATAAATATATTTGTTTAGATGGCCAACAGGTAGTGCACCCAATAAGCAGGCACTGGACAAGTATTATTATTATTATTATTATTAACTATAATGAAACTCTCAATCTGAATAATTTTTATAGAAGGATTTTTTTCTGGTAATCAAGCCTAAAGAATTTAAAAGAAAATCACACCCGCGATAAAAGAACCACAGTTAAAACAAGTTAATTGCATGCTGGATGCCCTATATTTTATTAATGAAACCTGCAATTTTGTAATGCCATCTACTTCTTTAAAAAAAAAACAGTAAAAAACCCTCTTAGCTCTGTAGATATATACATAGGTAAGGGGGGGGGGGGACTCATTGAAAACCAGACACAAAACCATTAGAATTTTTTAAACTATATTTTCTTTGAATGAACTGCAAATTTAGAAGGTAAAAAAAAAAATACTTAAAAAAATAAAATGAACAGTACAAGCAAAAAAAAAAAAAAATGTTCACTTCAGGTAGCAGATGTTGACGCATCAGGCTCATCCTGCAGCCTGTTTTTTCCTTGGTCACAAACTGGTCCAGAGACATCTGCTTTGTTTTCTGGGGCCAACTGGATCATTTGCCACCACATTGTCTATAATATCATATATTTTATGCTTTATAAGTCTTGCTGAGGAATTCAGTGGACAGTTCTTTCTGTTGCTCTATGTCAGAGTCACTGGTGTCCTGGGCTTCTTCAATGCCTTGGTGCACCAGTTGTTTAAGGTTCTCATTAGTCAAGGGTCTAAGGTCCACTATCTCCGCTATGATGGGCTCTTCTGGTTGTTGATTACATATCTCCACACAGCTCTGGCCAGAACTTCTTCCACACAGCTTTTAGACATTGCTGTGTCACCTCATTCCAGGACAAATCAATGTTCGTGATGGCCTGCATGATGATGTACTTCTTCCAGAAATCCATCATTGACTGGATGTACTGGCTCTCCGTCTGGTTGAATTTGGGGCAATGGTAGTATACCTTGAAGGTCGCAATAACCCCCTGGTTCATAGGCTGGATGAGCGAAGTAGTATTGGGCGGCAGGAACACTACTTCCAAAGAGATGCAGCAGTGGAGCTCCGCCAAGTGGGGTGTCTTGAAGCATTGTCTATTATCAGGAGCACTTTTTCCTCAAGTCCTTTGTGCCTGCAATAGCGTTGCATAGAAGAACAGAAATGGTCGCTTAACCACTCATTGAAAAGGTCCATGGTGATCCAGGCCTTCCCGTTAAACTGCCAAATTACCGGTAAAGTAGATTTAGCAATGCCCTTCGTGGCTTTTAGTTTCTTTGAGTGGTAGATCAGTAATGGTTTGATTTTGAAGTCACCGCTGTAGTTTCCACCCGAAGAAGGTTTAGCTGGTCGTTGGCAGCTTTAAAGCCTTGTGCTCTCTTCTGCTACCTTGATATGAATGTGCAACTTGGCATCCGCTTCCAGAAGAGATTGGTCTCATCCACGTTGAACACCAGTCCTGGTGGATAGTTGCCTCTTTCAAGAATGTCCTTCACCGTAGATGGAAAGCCCACAGCAGCTTTTGTTTCAGTGCTTGCCGCTTCTCCTGTGTTGTAGAGGTTGTTCCTCCTTTTGAAGTGGTCACTACAACCTCCAATGGCTGCAAAGCTCTCAGTCACATCTGACGTTTGGGTGTGGATATGGCTCTAAATGCTTCATGACACTCAAATCTACCTCTCAGCACCAGATCTATGTCAATTCATACTCAGTATGTCAAAGACTGAGCTCCTAATCTACCACCCTCTACTACAGCTTACAACCCTCAAATATCTCTTACTGTTGTTAATGACATAATCACCCCACTTTTCAGGCCTGTTTTCTTTGGGTTCTATTGGATCCTGCTCTCTCTTTCATTCCTTACATACAATCAATAACAAAATCTTGTAATTTTCACTTAAAAAAATATTTCCAAAATACTTTCAGCCTTAATACACATCTATCACCCTTCTTTATCACACCAATACCCTTTAGATTGTAAGTTTGAGCGTTTTCAGTCTTGCCAGGTGCTTTGGGAAAGCAATATCTATGTTTGATTTGTATTTAACCCTTGTATAGCGCTACAAAATATGTTAGCACATTTCAAATAAAAGATAATAATAATAATAATGATAGTAATAAATACATGTAAATTATATTTTTAAAGGTTTACGGTTGTTAACAGTGGTTAGCTGTAAATATCCAAAAATGTAAGTTTTATTACATTTAGTAAATAGTATAGTAAATTTGGCCACATTACTTTAATTGTCTGCTACCCTTTCTATGAAGTAGTACTTTTACATATTACGCATATATCTTACACTTTCCAACTTCAAATCATTACTTGCATGAATTATTTTTGTTCAGGCAATATTTGCAATGGGTAATCATTGCTACCTATTTCCTCCAAAGGCATAATTATTGCATAGGCATTTAGTACACCATTTAAGGGGCACCCACCAAATTAACAGTTATACTTAATAAATAAAATGCTTGATTAAGAGATATATGTACTAGAACATTGTATACTTATATTATATATTAAATCATATATATGATATCTATGTAGACCTCCATGGTAAACTAAATTAACTCCCTAAGTATCATGGCACCCTAAGTTCTAAAATAATACTAGCACTTATATAAAAAAAAAACTACATTACACAAAAAACATTACAAAAAATAAGAGCCCTAAATAAAAAAAAATAATAATTACACAAACTAAAAATAAGAATTACTACAAAAAACTACAATAAATAAAAAATAATTACATTGAAATAAAGAATTACATTAAATAAAAAAATAAGAATAAACCCTGTAAAAGAAAATAATATACTTGCCTGACGTAATGTCAATCCAACAAACAACGATGCCCTGGTCCTCACTCTTCCACCCTCAATCAAATGGGTTATCCTCAGGTACTGTTCATTCTTCCTTGAAGCCATTGAATCTTCTTTTCTGGGCCTAGAAATCGCCCTCCAAAAAAATTCCGCCCATTAAAAAAAATATATTTTAACTAACAAAGCTCCACCTATAAGGAGCTTCCCAGCCGCAAATGTCTTTTGCCATGCTTTTGCATTATAAATAGTAATTTTTGTCATGTTGGTTGCACTTATTAACAAAGTCTAATTTACACTCCAAACTACATTTACATCTCACAATAGGGGAACCAATAAATATATAATTAGCTCCTCAGTTGTGCTGGATATTGTTATTATTAACTTTTATTTGTAATGCGCCAACATATTCTGTCACGCTGTACAGGGTATAAGTACAAAGAAATATACAATAATAATATTTTGAGTATTGTAAAAGCACCTTACAATATTGGAAACTCGCTACTTACATTCTAATGGGAATGAAAGAGACAGAAAACTGGGGAGGAGCAAGTAAGAAATAGGTAGGTTAGGAAGGAAGTGAGAGCTTACATAGGTAGGAAGTTGTGAAAAGTTAGAAGGTTATTCATTAGTTGGAGAGGGAAGGGATCTGATGTAAAGTGAATGGAACTATTATGTAATATGGTATCTGCTCCTAGTGGACAGATAATGTAAACTGCAGATGGGAATGTCAGGAGATAAATAGTTTTAAAACAGCTCCATTTTTCACTGACGTAATGATGATGATCTCTGGTTCCATTTTCTCCATCTAAACCTGTAACTACGGGTTTTCTTAATTGATCATCAACAAAACCACAATTGAGAACGTCCGACAACTGATTTACAGATTAGCATCTCAAGCTCGTAACTCAGTAACTCTGCCAAAATTCAAGCCGTTGCGAGCTTCACTTTGCACTTACGGGGCTCACATTTGTATGTCAGTAGTTATAATATCAGATATATAATCACAATAATTAATAATCAGTAACAGTGCCAGATAATCTTTAGTTTTCTAAGAACATTCACTCTTGCAATGTGTTGCAGTTGGGCCAGGAATCGGAGAGAGAGGGCAATATGAAGTCTTGGCTGTTGCAATGTGTTGCAGTGGAGCCGGGAGTCAGAGAGAGAGACCAGGGAGAGAGAGAGGGGATATGAGAAATCAAGCCTTCTACCAAACTCAGCTGAGGGACTATGGTATTTTTAGAATCAGATCTGGTGGGTGGTCTGGATTTCACGTAAGTTTAGTTAGGAAAAAAGGGCATACGCATGGTATGTTAATTGTGTACTGCATAGTTAAAAATGATTGGAATGGCTTGAAGGGAAACGTGAATGGAACAGGTCACTGTAACTTGATAGATCTGATGGTTTTAGCCTATTCAGAGGTTACTAAGTAACGGTACAATTTGTACCATAACTTCCTGTACAAAAGATTAGAATGGAGCCCTAACCTAGTAGTTAGATGAATTTTTGCAAAACCCATTTAATACTCATCGACACACGAAAATACATAATACAACACAGTCATCACCAAGGCAATGTATTATTATTATCCTTTATTTGTAATGCACCAATATATCCTGTAGTACTATACAGGCGTTAGGTACATGGCAAAAACAGAATGAACACATTGCAAAAGAATTGAGGGCCCTGTCTTTGAACTTAAAATCAAATGTACTTTGTGCTTGTTTCCAAAGCACCTTGCAATACTGAAAACTCGCAAGCTTATAATCTAAAGAGTTTAGGTGTTATTCAGGAGGGTGATAGATGAAAACTTAAGGTGATAACCTTTTTTAAACTGATGTGGTTTTAGTGATTTTTGATGATTTTGAGGTAGGAAGACAGTCTAGTGGACTGAGACAAGAAATTCCATATAATAGGTGCAGCATGAGAAAAGTCCTGGAGGTGGGAGTGAGAGGAGGTGATAAGAGAGGAGGAAAGATGAAGAGTCATGATTTTCAATTTTATTCTGGAGGCTATGTAAGAGACCCTGCTGAGTATTTGATCCCCTGCTGATTTTGAACATTTGTCCACTGACAAAAATTTGTATTGCAGTATATAGTGATACCTTTTTTATTGGACAAACATATTCATAGGTTTCATGACGAGCTTTCGAGAGTCTGACTCGACAAAGAGAGGAACGCTCTCGAAAGCTCGTCATGAAACCTATGAATATGTTTGTCCAATAAAAAAGGTATCACTATATACTGCAATACTCTGATTATTCATCTGGATTACTGGACATTCACGGCTACCTCACTCTTCATCCACTGACAAAGAAATGATCAGTCTATAATTGTAATGGTAGGTGTATTTTAACAGTGAGAGAAAGAATGACAAAAAACAAAACAAGAAAAATGCATGTCAATAAAGTTATGAATTGATTTGCAGGTCAATGAGTGAAATAAGTATTTGATCCCGAGTGAAATAAGTATTTGATCCCCAATCAATCAGCAGGATTTCTGGCTCCCAGATATCTTTTATACAGGTAAAGAGCGGAGATTAGGAGCACTCTCCTAATCTCAGCTCTTAACCTGTATAAAAGACACCTATCCACAGAAGCAATCAATCAATCAGATTCCAAACTCTCCACCATGGCCAAGAGCTGTCCAAGGATGCCAGGGACAAGATTGTAAACCTACACAAGGCTTGAATGGGCTTCAAGACCATCGCCAAGCAGCTTGGTGAGAAGGTGACAACAGTTGGTGCGATTATTCGCAAATGTGAAGAATCAACCCAGAACTACACGGGAGAAACTTGTTAATGATCTCAAGGCAGCTGGGACCATAGTCACCAAGAAAACAATAGGTAACACACTACGCTGTGAAGGACTATAATCCTGCAGCGCCCGCAAGGTCCCCCTGCTCAAGAAAGCACATGTACCGGCTCCTCTGAATTTCACCAATAAACATCTGAATGATTCAGAGGAGAACTGGGTGAACGTGTTGTGATCAGATTAAACCAAAATCGAGTTTTTTGGCCTCAACTCGCCGTGTTTGGAGGAGGAGGAATGCTGCCTATGACCCCAAGAACACCATCCCCACCGTCAAACATGGAGGTGGAAACATTATGCTTTGTTTTTTTTGTTTTTTCTGCTAAGGGGACAGGACAACTGCTCCGCATCAAAGGGATGATGGACGGGGCCAAATCTTGGGTGAAAACCTCCTTCCCACAGCCAGGGCATTAAAAATGGGTCGTGGATGGGTATTCCAGCATGACAAGGACCCAAAACACACTGCCAAGGCAACCAAAGAGCCTCTCAAGAATAAGCACATTAAGGTCTTGGAGTGGCCTATCCAGCCTCCAGACCTTAATCCCATAACAAATCTGTGGAGGGACCTGAAGGTTTGAGTTTTCAAACATCAGCCTCAAAACCTTAATGACTTGGAGAGGATCTGCAAAGAGGAGTGGGGAAAAATCCCTCCTGAGATGTGTGCAAACCTGTTGGCCAACTACAAGCAACGTCTGACCTCTGTAATTTCCAGCAAGGGTTTTGCCACCAAGTACCAAGTTGAAGGGGTCAAATACTTATTTCAATCATTGACCTGCTAATCAATTGATAACATTTTTGACATGCTTTTTCTTGTTTATTTATTTGTTATTCTGTCTCTCACTGTTAAAATACACCTACCATTAAAATTATAGACTGATCATTTATTTGCCAGTGGACAAACGTTCAATATCAGTAGGGGATCAATTACTTTTTTCCGTCACTGTACCTGGCATCACTAGGAGACTGAGTGAGGGATATTGCGGTTTAGATAGAGATTTGGCAACCATTTAGTGCAAAATAAAATATAGGATTGTGTTACCTGCAAAAGGTGGTAAAATCTTGAGTTCATCTTTGGTAGAATTACAGAATTCCTTGACTAAAAAAATTCTGATTTTTTTTTCTTTTGAACATGTTACACATAATCTGTGTATAATTATTAATTTGATTTATGGTTAAATGGCATCATTATCCATTTTACATACTTTTCTATACAGTGTATTTATGTATATGTAGTTTAGGTACTCTGCGTGATTATATAGTTCAACATGTTTATTAATAATGTAAACAATCATTATTTGGTGTGCTTGGATGTGGGTATTTAAATAATAGTGTGAGTGATAAAAATAATTTGAATAAACAGAGGACCCTTTTTCTTCTATTTACTTCTGATGGAGCTGTGTAGGAAGAGGAGAATCAAAATTCAAAACCAGAAAGATCCTTTCCTATCTACCTAATAAATCAAAGCCCCTCAATACCTATTGGGATTTAATGGTCCAACTGCTTACCCTTCATACAATGTCCTATTTAAATTCTAAACTCTATGGGCCTCATTCAAATGTGATTTGGTCAATCGAATTGGGCTCTTTATAAGCACATAGAATATTTTTTATACAGACGTTTTTAGTTATTGAACTTCTATCCAAAAGCAAGTTCTTCACTAACTAAAAACGTCTGTAAACGAAATATGCTATGTGCTTATAAAGATCCCTAGTCAGATCCCTAGTCAATTGGTCAAATCGCATTTGAATGAGGCCCTATGTTATGCAAAAGGGGAATCAATAAATCTATAGTAAATGTTACAACCTTACTCCAGATATGGTGCTCCCATAGCATGGTTCAGGAATACAGGTGGAGGATATTAGTCACCAGTGTTAATTTACAAACTCTCAATCCTAAGCAGTAACCGGGATATTGATGTTCTAATGTGAATTGGTCTTATATTTTGTACTGCATAAAAGTCAGGTTGCTTTTTGTTTACTAAAACACTTTATCCTGTGAATGTCTGTCACAGTGATCAGATGGAAACATTAGCAACAGAGAGTTATTTGTATACTGTAAAGCAGAAGTACTCTTTGCAATGCTTCTTTAAATAATGATGTCTCTTTTTTTACTAAAACATATATAATAAATATAGTGTGATAAGTCAAAACATGCAGTATTGTATTTGATTGGGTGCAGAATTGTGACAGGTACTAGGTTTTTGTATCTTCTATAACCTTGTAAAGACTGTTATTTATTGATATTATTCTGGGTTTATAAGAATATTGTAGCTCTACAGTTTTGTCTAATCTAAATGTTTTGAAAACAATATTTTATCATCCATGTGAAATTGCTCCCCCAATAACTTGGTATGTAGACTATAAGGCCCCTATTAAATTAGAATCCCATAAGTTCAATGAAACACCCGCAATGGCTGCTTAGTTACAGAGCAAGTAAATTAGACTGCCCGCATAGTCCGGGTCCGCAGGCTTAAACTCGCAAAATGTGCTGTCATGTGTTACGATTTAGTGCATGATTGCGATCAACCAGGCACGTCTGTAAATTGATGCTGCGACATAGCCAATAGCAATTAAGACCGTCTGCATGACGTCAGTACAACATGCGGTACAAAAGTCAATCAATTCGTTGTTTGAAGTCCGATGCATTTACACCTGTAATCCAGCAATGTCCTAATCAATAAAGATAAAAGAAGAAAGCGGTCTAGTTCATGTGGTTTGCCTGATATGAGTTAATCACTTGATTCCCGAGATTGATAGAACACAAAAATAAAAATATATTTTTTCATTGCCGATTTGCCGGCTTGAGACTGTTGTGCAATTAATTCTAATTTCTTTCAGCACTTTCCCTGTATTTTAAAGTAAAGTATTAATATAATATTTGCATTTACAGTACTAAGAACATCTCTGCAACCACCTAGTTGGAACTCGCATTATAATTTGCTACATTTACCATTTGCGGAATTGTCCGTTATTGAATTGTGGCAAGTTAATACCGATTTGCGATTTTATCTTTCCGGCTTATGATATTAAAGGCTTCGCTGGCTCGGAGCTCCGATACGAACAACCGCTCCTTTTTTTCAGCCTGCAACTTGCAAATGGTATGTGGGAAGTTTAACGGGGTAATTTAATTGCCATAACTGTTGCAATCTACTTTACGGAATTTAATAGGGACATAAGCCTTCAAGCTATACAGCTAAGTTGGCAGTTATTGCAGAAATGGAAAAAAAAATTGTGTATATGTATATATATATATATATATATATATATATATATATATATATATATATATATATATATATATATATTCAGTTGGTTGTTATTAAAATGATTGAATGGAAGTGTCAGATAATAGAGTTTAAAAGTTGAGTATTTTAAGTATCTCCTGAAGTGTACTTTTAATTTCTGCAATACATGGGATCTTTGCTGTGCCACTTTAAGAATAAATTATCAGCAAGAATAATGTCATGTGTAAGACGATGAAATAAAAGTGTTTTTTTTAGATGGTAAAGAATGAGTTGGAGTAAGATAGAGTATCTTAATGGCTTGGGAAGTTTATGGGCATCAATGTACGATGAAAGCATAAAGAGATGTAGAGACCTTCTCTTGCATCTTTGGAGAGAGAGTATGAGCAGGGGCTGAATTTAGCTGAAAATAATGGGTTACGTGTACTTTGTTAGGTTTAGTTTCTATGTAATAATTTCCATATACAGTGGACCCTCCATCCTCAACCTCCTCGGAACTCAACATTTTTGGAATTCGATGCATCTCACTGCCCAACAATTGTCTCATAACTGGACGCTGTCGCGACACCTTACATCCTTGCTTTCATGAAGTTTAATACTATGGTGTTAGGATCCTACTCTACAACTGTAGGAACAAGGGTTCTTTTGCAAATCCATTTAAGCAGCAATGAATTCAACACAGCATAACAGTACCCAGGACTGACAGGAATCCAAGACAGCAGAGTTCTCCCAGTGTGTAGGAGCAAAGTATCAGATAGGATCCAATGCCATAGTTATGTCATCTTTCCAGATTAAAGCATACACAATGATGATGTATGTTTAATCTGTCCCTCTTACATCCCTTGGTTTAGGACACAAAAAAGAACATCCATATCAACACATACATGTTAACCCAGAACTGTGACGTAGTTTATGTGCACCATGTCCTGCTGTCCATCTAGTTATGACAGCTTCTCCCCTTTTTTTATTAGTGTAGCATGGAGGATCATCCTGACGGATAATTCTCTAGCTACGCTGCTTTTACTTGTCCTCCTGTCTGGAAAGTCCATCCGCATTCTGATGGACCTTTCCATTTCTGTGTTGAATAGCAAAATTATAAGTCTGTAAGGCCAAGCTCCACCTCAGTAAACGACCATTATCCCCAGCCACCCTGGATAACCAACACAGGGGATTATGGTCAGTCACCACAGTAAATTCTCTCCCATACAAGTAGTGTTGTAGCTTCTTAAGGGCCCATACCACAGCCATACACTCCTTTTCAACTGCTGCATATGCCACCTCCCTGGGTAGCAGCTTTCGGCTGAGGTATGCAATAGGGTGCTCACATCCCTGCTCATCTTTTTGACTCAACACAGCCCCCAGTCCATACATGGAAGCATCTGTTTGTACAACAAAGGGCCGTTGATAGTCGGGAGCAGCTAATACAGGGGAGCATGTTAGAGCATCCTTTAAGGCCTGGAAGGCAACCTCACAAGCAGGGGTCCAGTCCACCATCCTGGGCATCCTCTTCTTTGTCAAGTCGGTCAGGGTTTTGGCCATGGCACTGTAAAAGGGAATACATTTTCTGTAATACCCTGTGGTCCCCAGGAAAGCCATTACCTGTTTCTTAGATTGGGGGGTGGGCCATGCAGCTATCCCCTCTACCTTGGCTGGTCCTGGCCTAATCTGCCCACTGCCTACCCAATGACCTAAATACTGTACTTCAGCCCTGGCCCACTGACATTTGTCTAGGCGAATAGTCAATCTGGCCCCCTTGATAGTATCCAGTATACTTTTGACATGCTATAGGTGATCCTCCCATGTATTACTAAATATGGCGATGTCATCCAAGTAACCTGAGCATACCCTTGGTAATAATCGATCTACTAACCTCTGAAAAGTTGAAGGGGCATTCTTCATCCCGAATGGCATCACCTTGAATTGGTAAAGTCCAAAAGGGGTGATGAAGGCTGACTTCTCTCTAGCTGTCTCAGCAAGGGGAATTTGCCAGTACCCCTTGGAGAGATCCAGAGGGGTGAGATACTTGGCAGTACCTAGACGGTCCAACAACTCGTCCATGCGTGGAATAGGGTAAGCATCAGTCTTGGTCCTGTCGTTTAGCTTACGATAGTCCACGCAGAAACGAGTGGTCCCATCTTTTTTAGGCACCAGTACTACTAGTGAAGCCCACAGGCTACTGGAATGTTCAATCACCCCTAATCTTAGCATTTCCTGCAGCTCATCAGAGATATTGGCCCGCACTGCCTCTGGTACCCGGTAGGAGGGCTGTTTTAATGGGGAGCAACCTTCGGTTAGGACCTCATGCACTGCTAAAGGGGTACACCCCGGGCTAGTAGAGAATAGGGCTTGATAGGGGGCCAGAGTTTCCATTAGCTGCTTTTGGTGGGCTGCACTTAAATTTAAGGACTGTCCTACCACCTCCATCTGATTGTTGAGCCCAGCGGGGGCTAACAGGTCAGGTAAGGCTCCTTCCTTTGGGTCACTGCCAGTAGGCAGACAAATAGCTAGCAAATGTTGGGGTCGCCTCTGGTATTCTTTCAGTCTGTTTATGTGGGCCACCCTTGTGACCTTTCTCTCGGGGTCTACCATTACCATGTATGGGGGTTCAATTTCTTAATAATCGGATAGGGCCCTTCCCAGATTGCCTTGAGCTTATCCTGGGGATGAGGGACTAACATCAAAATCTCTTGTCCTACCTCCAGTTCCTTCTCCTTTGTGCTTCTATCATAGTATTTCTTGGCTTTTGCCTGAGCCTCTTGCATGTGGTCCCTAACCAAACCAGTTAACATGGCTAGTTTCTCCCTGAAAGCTAGGACATATGAGGCTACCGAAACCTGGTGTTGCCCATAGTCACCTTCCCATGCCTCTCTGATCACGTTCAAAGGTCCCCTTATCTGTCTACCATAAAGGAGTACAAAGGGAGAGAACCCTGTGGACTCCTGTTGTACTTCCCTGTAGGCAAAGAGAAGGTAGGGGAGTAGACGCTCCCAATCCTTCTCTTGCTCTGTGAAAGTAGAGAGCATTTTCTTAAGGGTACCATTGAACCTCTCACAAAGGCCATTGGTCTGGGGATGGTATGGAGAGGAACTCAGGTGTTTGATACCACAAAACTTCCATAATTGTTGGGTTACTGTAGCCATAAACTGGGTACCCCGGTCAGACAGGATCTCTTTAGGGAACCCCATTCGGGAGAAAACCCTAATAAAGCCTCTGCTACCTTGGTTGCTGAAATCTTAGACAATGGAACAGCTTCAGGATATCGGGTGGCATAGTCTACTATGGTCAGAATGAACTTCTTCCCAGTCCTACTGCTCCTAGCCAAGGGTCCTATCAAGTCAATAGCCACTCTCTGAAATGGGGTATCTATTACTGGTAATGGTTGAAGAGGGACGCGGGTACCCCTTCTTTGGCGGCCATATCGCTGGCAGGCATCACAAGAGCTACAATAAGTAGTAACAGCCCTGTTCACCCCCGGCCAGTAGAACACCCTGGTAAGGCGATCCCGGGTCTTCTTCGCCCCCATGTGTCCAGCTAATGGTACCTTGTGAGCTATCTCTAGCAATCTCGCTCTAAACTTTTGGGGTACAACCAGCTGCTTCTTAACCTCTCTCATCCCATCTCCCTCGTGTTCAGAGGTAATCCTGTACAGCAATCCTTCTTCCCACACATACTCATCTCCCTCAGGCCCCTTCTCTCTCTTGTCAGCGCTTTGCCTAGCCCCAGCCAAGGTTTCATCCTCCCATAAGGCGACTTTCACCTCGCCGGCAGTAGCCCAACCCTGACCCAGTTTGCTAGCAGGTAATGGACTTACCCCAGTTTCCAGGTGCCCGACCTCATCCTCGTCGCTTAGACCATCCCTGGTGACCTTGGCAGCTTGCGATCTGGTCACAACATTGACATACCGGCTCTCTAGATGCCCCAAATCATTGCCCAACAAAACCTCAGCTGGCAGCCCATGCATAACTCCCACTTCACGAACTCCTTTCCCAGTGCCCCAATCCAACTGCAAGTGGGCGACTGGGATGGAAATTTTTTGGCCTCCAGCCACCATGACCTCCATGGTCTTAGGGAGCATGGCTGCACGTGGTACTATATCCGGATGTACCACAGTCACTGCAGCTCCTGTATCTCGAAATCCCCTTGCCTCCTTTCCCTGGACCAATGCCATAGTTATGTTATCTTTCCAGATTAAAGCATACACAATGATGATGTATGTTTAATCTGTCCCTCTTACATCCCTTGGTTTAGGACACAAAAAAGAACATCCATATCAACACATACATGTTAACCCAGAACCGTGACATAGTTTATGTGCACCATGTCCTGCTGTCCATCTAGTTATGACATATGGTGTAGGGTATTTAGGGCTGGTAAGAGCCCAAAAACAGTCTGTGTCTGCAAGAACCTAAGACCTGTCTGTGCCTGAAAGAAACAAAGTGCAACCTGTGTCTAAAAGACTCAAAGTGCAACCTGTGCTTATAAGGACCAAAGTGCGGCCTGTGGCTATAAGGACCAAAATGTAGACTGTGCCTATAAAAACCAGCCTGTGCTTAAAAGGACCAAAGCGTAGCCTTTGGTTACATCATAAGTTGGAATTCCACACAGCAGAAAAGAAAAATAGTGTGAGCCACCATAGACAGAAAAAAAAGATAATAGCCAAGTATGAGCGTGATAGCTGTGTGTGGGATCTCGCTGCTGAGTGCAACATTCCTAGAATCTCTATGATGCTCAATAATAAGGAAGCTTTTAAATGAGCCGATGTGGCTAGCGGTGTAAAGGCTGTGAGTAAGCAAAGGTCACAGACATTGGAGGAAGTGGAGAGAATGTGTACATTTGGATTAACGAAAAACAGTTAGTATTTCCCAGGCACTTATATGCGAGAAAGTAAAACAATTGCATGCCGATCTGGTAAAACAAAGGCCTACAACAACTGGTGAGAGCAGTAAAGAGTTTAAAGCCAGTCATGTTTGGTTTGAGAATTTTAAAAAGAGACCTGACATTCACAGGGAGGCATGGAGAGATAGCCAGTGCCGACACATACAGTCAGGTTCATAAATATTGGGACATTGACACAATTCTAATCTTTTTGGCTCTATACACCACCACAATGGATTTAAATTAAATGAACAAGATGTGCTTTAAATGCAGACTTTCAGCTTTAATTTGAGGGTATTTACATCCAAATCAGGTGAACGGTGTAGGAATTACAACAGTTTGTATATGTGCCTCCCACTTTTTAAAGGAACCAAAAGTAATGGGACAGATTAACAGTCATAAATCAAACTTTCACTTTTTAATACTTGGTTGCAAATCCTTTGCAGTCAATTACAGCCTGAAGTCTGGAACGCATAGACATCACCAGACGCTGGGTTTCATCCCTGGTGAGGCTCTGCCAGGCCTCTACTGCAACTGTCTTCAGTTCCTGCTTGTTCTTGGGGGATTTTCCCTTCAGTTTTGTCTTCAGCAAGTGAAATGCATGCTCAATCGGATTCAGGTCAGGTGATTGACTTGGCTTTTGCATAACATTCCACTTCTTTCCCTTAAAAAACTCTTTGGTTGCTTTTGCAGTATGCTTCGGGTCATTGTCCATCTGCACTGAAGCACCCTCCAATGAGTTCTGAAGCATTTGGCTGAATATGAGCAGATAATATTGCCCGAAACACTTCAGAATTCATCCTGCTGCTTTTGTCAGCAGTCACATCATCAATAAATAATAGAGAACCAGTTCCATTGGCAGCCATACATGCCCACGCCATGACACTAACACCACCATGCTTCACTGATGAGGTGGTATGCTTTGGATCATGAGCAGTTCCTTTCCTTCTCCATACTCTTCTCTTCCCATCACTCTGGTACAAGTTGATCTTAGTCTCATCTGTCCATAGGATGTTGTTCCAGAACTGTGAAGGCTTTTTTAGATGTTGTTTGGCAAACTCTAATCTGGCCTTCCTGTTTTTGAGGCTAACCAATGGTTTACATCTTGTGGTGAACCCTCTGTATTCACTCTGGTGAAGTCTTCTCTTGATTGTTGACTTTGACACACATGCACCTTCCTCCTGGGGAGTGTTCTTGATCTGGCCAACTGTTGTGAAGGGTGTTTTCTTCACCAGGGAAATAATTATTCGGTCATCCACCACAGTTTTTTTCCGTTCTCTTCCGGGTCTTTTGGTGTTGCTGAGCTCCTAGTGCATTCTTTCTTTTTAAGGATGTTCCAAACAGTTGATTTAGTCACACCTAATGTTTTTGCTATCTCTCTGATGGGTTTTCTTTTGTTTTTTCAGCCTAATGATGGCTTGCTTCACTGATAGTGACAGCTCTTTGGATCTCATATTGAGGGTTGACAGCAACAGATTCTAAATGCAAATAGCACACTTGAAATTTACTCTGGACCTTTTATCTGCTCCTTGTAAATGGGATAAGGAGGGAATAACACACACCTGGCCATGGAACAGCTGAGCAGCCAATTGTCCCATTACTTTTGTTCCCTTAAAAAGTGGGAGGCACATATTCAAACTGTTGTAATTCCTACACCGTTCACCTGATTTGGATGTAAATACCCTCAAATTAAAGCTGAAAGTCTGCAGTTAAAGCACATCTTGTTCGTTTCATTTCAAATTTATTGTGGTGGTGTATAGAGCCAAAAAGGATAGAATTGTGTCCATGTCCCAATATTTATGGACTTGACTGTAAGCTGCTTCATCCTTCAGGGAGTTTAGAGACTGTATTGAGGCTGAGACTTTTGTTGTCCAACAAGTCTTCAACAGATATTACATTACTCAAAAAGAGAGAGAACAGATCCAAATGGCAACCAGCCAGTTGATAGATACATAGCATCTATCTATCTGTCCACCATCAGTACAGAGTATATATATAATCTTTCTACGTAAGAGAGACCAACATTGAGAGCTTCAGACCAAACATTACCCCATAACATTGCGACTACTGAAGGGATCGTGCTCTTTTTCCACTCCGCCTTTGCATTTCTCTTTTTCTCAGGCACTGGCGTGAACAGAGCCCCAAGAAAAGCTGCAGATCCCAGTTCACACCAATAGAAGCCAAAGTATTGCCTAACCCTGCAGCAAGGAATCCCCACACCTGACATCCCAGTCCAGACCACCTCCAGAAAGGGGTAAGAAAAAACATCCGTAGGACTACCCAAGAACCTACTACAAATACACAGATCATCTTACCGACACACCTACCCTGCGCTACGCCTAAGTTGGGGACACACACCCAACATCCTATTCCAAAAAGAGAAGACATCACTTAAGAAGAGAAGACATTGTCAGGGCACAAGCTGATGGACAGGCTATCTCTGTTGGTGTGTGGGAATGCTAGTAGGTTATCTAGAATTTAAGCCTCTTCTGGTCTATTGACAGCAAGAACCCAAGAGTTTTTAAGAGAGAAAATGTGATGAAAAGCAAACTGTGAAGTTCTTGCTCCCTAACACAACTCCTCTGATCCAGCCCATGGACAAGCAGGTCATCTCAAACTTTAATTAACTGTATACCAAGGCCCTCTTCCAGAGGTACTTTGAGGTGGCTGAGTTAACACTTAGAGAGTTCTGGAAGGACCATTTCAATATCCTCCACTCTGTCACTCTGATAGATAAGGCATGGAGTGCAGTCTCTCGCAACACCATGAACTGTGGCTTTAGGAAAATGTGGCCTGAAGCTGCAACTCTGAGGAACTTGGAGGTTCATCAATGGTGGAGGACATTGTGTCTGTGGGCAAGTCCATGGGTTTTGAGGTCAGTAATAAAGACATTGAATAGTTAGTTGAGGAGCACAGACAAGAGCTCAGCACTGAAGAGCTGCAGGGAGCAGCATCAGATAGTGGCTTAGGAAATTTCTTCAGATCAAAAGGAGGGAAAGGAGGAAGCACTTACCTCACTGATCAAAGAAATGTTTGCTAAATGGGCTGAATAGCTAAATTTTGTTGAAAAGTATCACCCTGACAAAGCTGTAGGAAGCAACAATGTGGACAGAAAGGAGAAATATCCCCACTGCAAATGCCTGATGTCTTAATGGAAGTGGACTTGCCTTCCAAGCAGTAACCTGCCTCCTCCTCCTTTACATCACCATCATCCCATTGGGCCCTCAAGTCCTCTCAGTACAGTTAAAGTGAAGTTAAATTCAATGTTTTATCTAATTATTGTTTTTATTTATGTCTGTTTAGTTTTTAAAAACAATTCAATTTACACTGATTCCTATGGGAAATTCTTCCTTGGAACTCAACCTTTTTGGAACTCACTCTGGAACAGATTAAGGTTGAGAACCAAGGTACCACTGTATCTTTATATACTCAAAGCTGTTCAAACCTATTTCAAAATGTATATTTTAATTTTTTAAAGGATTTTTAAAATGTTACGTAAATAAACTTCCCCAATTACTAACTCTATTGCAGATTTGTATTGCAATCAGATTTACATTTTTAGTTAGACATTGTGGTGTAAAAGGTTTTATTGGAGATTATTGACATAGATAATTATTGGCAGATTAAAAATATTACTAATTGTGAAACTTTTATTCATATTAATTGTGTATCATTTTAAATAAATAAAAAATACAGTTTTGTAGTAGGATAATATATTTTAGAAATGCCAAAAATAAACTTTACAGAGGTTTATTTAAATACCGTATATGGAATGTGAGACACAATAATATAGTTCTGGGGCTTTGAAATTCAAAATAGGACCTTTAAAAAGATCCTGACAGATTTTTCTTTCACCGAAAGAGCCTACGCTTAAAAGGGTGCATATCTAAGAAAAATAAATTGAACATCTAATGGAGCTCCTCTTTTGACCACATCATCAACATATATACTATTTTTGTAGAGTATTTCAATATTCTATAGCTCCATTTGTGATTGGTTAAGATTTTAAAAATTATAATGCACAGATTGAAATGTGCACATTCTTATTGGTTAATTTTGGTTTCTCTTTTAATCATTCAGAGGGCTTTACTTTTCTTTATTCTGTTTGAGTAAAATAGCAGCCGGTCAGAACATTTCTCTGACTGCTTTTGAAAGAGCCAATTAGAGAATAGATATTAATGTATTCATTATTGTTATTAATATTATTGTTATTATTAACCTTCCCTGCTATGATTGCAGGGAAGGAAGGTTATGGTTTTAAATATAGTGAGGTCTGGTACTTAACACATAACAGCTCTTAGTAGGGGTTTTAGCTTGTGCTGCAAGAGGTTGAGTTTACATGTAAAGATTTGTCTCACTTCGAGCACTTGTAGTGCCTGAAGGGAACACATAACATGTTCAGTAACTCTTAAGGGTGTTGTGTCACTGCACTTTAGGTACACTTTTCTTAAGCAGCAGTCGAGAGTTCTTACATAGTGATCTCTCATAAGAGTTTACTTGTAAGGATTTACTTTCGGTGGAATGTCATAGCTCAACGCAGAAAGTTCACCCACAAGATTTCTTAGAAGAGCCATGTAATCATACCCCAAGTCAGTAAAAGGCTAACTATTTGTATAGGTGGTTACAGTAGAAACTTACAAGTCAAAGAAATAAATTGATGTATAAAAGAGAGGGCCTAACATAAAAAGGAAGGCTCAGCATATGCTTTCTTGAGTTTAATCAGCCTCCAAATACTTTATGGATCATTACATCATAATAATATCTTCATGTATAGCTTTGTAAACATTTGTAGTGAAACAATACTGTACTAAACCTGCACTTTCTATATAAAACTTTGTCTTCCATATAAACTATATCCCAACCACAGCACTTAAGTAACCACAAAAAAAGCTGTCACACCCTTTAAGGTTTTACAAAGGGCCAAATGAAGGACAGTGGAAAGAAAGATTAACGAAACCACAGATCAAGGGAGGTTAAACTCAAAGAAGGTTGACTTTTTCCAGGTCATACAGTGAATAAGTGGTACTTATAGGATTTAAACATAACTCTATGTTTTACTGTTTTCATCACCAATTTAATAACCCTCACTTAATACATGATTTTTAACAGCTATTCATATAAATGTATAAAATATAAATGTAAAAAATATAGATTTACCTTAATGGAATGAAATTTTCTTTATACACTATTTAACTTTTATGTTGGTGAATGTTCTAACTTAAAGGATCACTGTAATTTGGTAAAACTTCAAATGTATGTAAGAAATTAATATCAGTTATGCCAGACATGAACATAAACACATTTTAGAGCAAATCTTAAATTTATATGACTGTGTCATGTAGCATTCCATTTTAGACTGATAGTTCTGTCTGTAGCTTGAGGTGGAGGGTTATCATTTGGACATATACTTTTTCATTGAGTTCCATTGTCAAAGGCTAAATGAAGTGACTGTCTTTTAAACAGAACTGCATTTTGTTGAATATACTTCATCTCCCTGTCTGCCTTCATTAAAGCAAAATTAAACAACATAACATAACATAAGAAAGTGACCCTTAATAAATTTAAAATCACTTAATTATTGTTTCCTATTTTATTTTTCCCAGTTGCAAAAATGTGAATGGATTTAACATGCTTTATTAGATATTATATTAGATAGTATAATCTTTTGGATAATTGTATTTTACCTAAAATGATTGCAGTATACACCACTAGCTTGGAGTGTGTATCTTTTTAATCTGACTACATAATATATATATATATATATATATATATATATATATATATAAATATATAAGGTGCTCAACTGCAAAGCGAGACGATCCATATATGGAGCACGACTTTGGCTGTTTGAGCCTCACAAAGCCAGGTGAGCCGTTGAAGCACGCAGGACCTAGGCTGCATGGTGAGGGGCACAACTGCAAGCCAAGCGCGTTACTCTAAAAACCCTAATAACCAAACAAAATAAATTTAACAAATATAATAACACTCTCACAGACAGGAAAGGGGGAGAGCCAGGAAGCCTGGGAGTGAGGTTACAAGTGATTTTGAGCAATATTTGGGGGTTGTCATCAATCCAAAATTGGCAAAGTGAGGAAAAAAATGGCAGACGAAAAACGTCAACTTTTCTGAAACTGCATGAAAAGTAGGCTGAGCAAAGCCAGGCGCGCTGGACTTAGAAAATACATGACGGCAAAGACAGTAACACTTACACCAACAATGTCAGGCACGCAGGACTTTGAAAATAAAACAAAAGACCTTCAGCGCGTAACATGCAAACATTCAGCAGACACACAGGGAATGGACACACAGGGAATGGACAGGTGGGAGATGGTAGTGAGAGACACATGGCATTCCCAAGCACAAAACTTGCAGGTTAACGACACCTGCAATGAGGGGACCGTACAGTAAGCGGGAGGAAAGGCTCGCAATGAGTGCCAAAGGCGCTCATTGTGAGCCACGAGATGAGCGGCAAAGGCTCACAGTGAGCAACGCGAGCGGAAGAGGCATGCAATGAGCGCCGAAGGTGCTCAGAGGAGCAAAAGCCTCACATTGTGTGGCAAACAGCATTGCCAGCCTTACAATGTTAATCCCGTAATTTTTGACCGCCAAATTCCTAACATATATATATAGTAAAGAAAAAGAAAAAGTACATCTGTGTTCACACTTGAATGTCTAAAGCAAGTTAAAAAAACTGCTTCCAGCTCAAAGTTCTGTATATATATATATATATATATATATATATATATATATATATATGTAAATATATGATAGGATTCCCAGCTTGTGTATAATCCAATCTTGGCTTTGCATAAAAGCTGTGTAATGCAGCGGGCATAAGCTTAAAGGAAGCCATGTTTAGTATGAACTATGGATTGAAGAGCGAGACATTTGTGGGCACATTTGCATGTCCCTGCTCAGCTTCCCAGAATGCAGTATAATAACTGTATTTCTCGGAAATTCTGAGCTGGAAACCGGTTATTTAACGTTTTGGACATTCAAATATGAACACAGATGTACTATTTATTTACTATATATTTATCATATAAATAGTTATGGACCAAGAACGTTGGTCACGTTTGCAGTGTTGGTCACGCAATGTTAAAAAGTGCAGGCCTCGCAAAGCGTAAAGCAAGGCATGCATTTGTTTGGCTTCAAGGAGCGCCTGCGGCACTCACTGCAGCCTTGCGATGAGCGCTCATTGCAGGCCTCGCCATGAGCGCCACAAACACTTATCGCGAAGGCCACGGCACTGAGGCTGCAATGAGCGTCAAAGGCGTTCATTGCAGACCTCACGATGAGCGCGGCAGCACGTAGATGCACAAAATTATGAAAAAACACAAGTATGCCTCACAATAACTGACACACTCACACACAGCACAGGGCGAGAGTCAGGGAGCCTGTGAGTGAGGTTGCGAATTCATTTGAGTCATATTTGGTGTTTTTCCACGATCGAAAATCGCCTAAGCGACAAAAAAAATGGCGGCCAAAAAAACGTAACCGGATAAAAATGAGGCTGTAGGCAGTAAAAAAGAGCCCAAGGCAGTAACACTTAACCCAAGGCAGTAACACACAAGTATGAGGCCTATAAAGTACACAGGGGAGAGGATTGCCAGCCCGGTGCTGAGCGCCGAAGGTGCTCATCGTGGGGCTCTCGATGAGCGCTGAAGATGATCATTGCAAGGCAGAAAAGTAAAAAAAACGTCAATGAGAGGCAAACTGCAGGAAGGCGCTGATCACGGGGCCTGTAAAGTACACAGGGGGAGAGGCTCGCAATGAGCGCCAAAGGTGCTCAGAGGCCGCATAGCCTCGCATTGTGTGGCTAACAGCATTGCCAGGCTTCCAATTTTATTCCCGGCATTTTTGACGGGCAAGTTCCTAGTATATATGTAACAGCTCTATGGAATTCAGCAACACAGTTCACCACCAAGCTTTTTCTTCAAGCGTTACAGAAAGATACAGAGATGATATTTTATAGATAAACCACAGGAGCACAAGTGTATTATCTATCAGTTTCATTGCTATATTTTGCCAGAAATAAATTGATCTCGCTATCTGGGAATGAGAACTGGGTTGCAAACCTATTTTATCCCTAAAACAGGTATTAGACATGTGGATATACAGTCAGGTCCATAAATATTGGGACATCGACATAATTCTAATCTTTTTGGCTCTATACACCACCACAATGGATTTGAAATGAAACGAAGATGTGCTTTAACTGCAGACTTTCAGCTTTAATTTGAGGGTATTTACATCCAAATCAGGTGAACGGTGTAGGAATTACAACAGTTTGTATATGTGCCTCCCACTTTTTAAGGGACCAAAAGTAATGGGACAGATTAACAGTCATAAAACAAACTTTCACTTTTTAATACTTGGTTGCAAATCCTTTGCAGTCAATTACAGCCTGAAGTCTGGAACGCATAGACATCACCAGACGCTGGGTTTCATCCCTGGTGATGCTCTGCCAGACCTCTATTGCAACTGTCTTCAGTTCCTGCTTGTTCTTGGGGCATTTTCCCTTTAGTTTTGTCTTCAGCAAGTGAAATGCATGCTCAATCGGATTCAGATCAGGTGATTGACTTGGCCATTGCATAACATTCCACTTTTGCAGTATGCTTCGGGTCATTATCCATCTGCACTGTGAAGCGCCGTCCAATGAGTTCTGAAGCATTTGGCTGAATATGAGCAGATAATATTGCCCGAAAAACACTTCAGAATACATCCTGCTGCTGTTGTCAGCAGTCACATCATCAATAAATACAAGAGAACCAGTTCCATTGGCAGCCATACATGCCCACGCCATGACACTACCACCACCATGCTTCACTGATGAGGTGGTACGCTTTGGATCATGAGCAGTTCCTTTCCGTCTCTATACTCTTCTCTTCCCATCACTCTTGTACAAGTTGATCTTAGTCTCATCTGTCCATAGGATGTTGTTCCAGAACTGTGAAGGCTTTTTTAGGTGTTGTTTGGAAAACTCTAATCTGGCCTTCCTGTTTTTGAGGCTCACCAATGTTTAACATCTTGTGGTGAACCCTCTGTATTTACTCTGGTGAAGTCTTCTCTTGATTGTTGACTTTGACACACATACACCTACCTCCTGGAGAGTGTTCTTGATCCTGCCAACTGTTGTAAAGGATGTTTTCTTCACCAGGGAAATAATTCTTCGGTCCTCCACCACAGTATTTTTCCGTGGTCTTCCGGGTCTTTTGGTGTTGCTGAGCTCACCGGTGCATTCTTTCTTTTTAAGTATGTTCCAAACAGTTGATTTGGCCACACCTAATGTTTTTGCTATCTCTCTGATGGGTATGCAAATATACAAACTGGTGTAATTCCTACACCGTTCACCTGATTTGGATGTAAATACCCTCAAATTAAAGCTGAAAGTCTGCAGTTAAAGCACATCTTGTTAGTTTCATTTCAAATCCATTGTGGTGGTGTATAGAGGCAAAAAGATTAGAATTATGTCGATGTCCCAATATTTATGGACCTGACTGTATATGTAGAAACAGCCTAAATAAGCATTATATTGCTGTTGCATTTTTATTTATTTTTTTACACCCACATTGGCACAGTGCCTAAATTGGTTTGAGTGCCATTTACTTCTGTATATGTTATTACAGTCAATTTAAGTTGTTCATATCCAGCTTTACATATTTCTTCACACCAAGAATTTTAGTTAACTCTTAGCAAACATTCGTCTATAAGAAGAGTAGAATATGTCACATAATGAAATATTTTGATTGATTTATTGTAAGACGCAATAAGGACCCTCTAAGAAGGAAATTTTAATATCTACAGCTATCACTAATATTGTCATTCAAATGAAGTGTCAAAGCTTCTGAGATAACATCACTAGTAACAGCAGGGTTGATTGCTGGAAAGATTCCAGTTTTTGTCATAACTCAGAAATATGTCATACTTAAACTGAAAAACATGTGTCCAGCTTTTTTTTCGCAAGCAGACCCTAATTTTCTCTGCAATCACTGAAACCATACTAGTATTATTAATACTCAAGAACATATTTAGTAAACCGTCATTCATGTTACCTCTGATCTTGTTTAATTTAATTGAACATTATTAAAGCTGTACATTTTACACATACATTTTTTATGTATTAACTGTAAGCATTACTAATATGAGAAATAGTAACTGATTATATTAAACCAATTGAGTATTTATTAGATCTGTTGGCATTGTCTTTGTAGTTTTCATTTTTGTTTTATGCTACACACCAGGAATACCACAATATATTATCGTAATCTAAATTAAAAAATTACTTTCTTCTTGTATAAGATATGTATCTTGAAACATTGTCAAAGAATGCATGAGTTACTTATAAAATATAAATATATAATATGGAAAATGACCACTGTTTCGAAAATAAACACGTCAACCTAAACAAAATCTCAATGTTTTTGTAAGAATGTTACAAGCTGCAGCCAGCAGTAAGTTCTTCTCATACAACAGATGAACAATTTCATCTCATTCCAAAAGGTGTCACTATAAGGCAGGGAAGCTAAATAAATGTGAAAAGAAAACATGATTAATATATGAAAGCCAGACAGTATTAATTGTAAAAGATGAGTATTACTTTTTACTTTTTTAGTTTTTTAATACTTTTTGTGTGGTTCTTGTGAGTTACAAAGTAGTGATAGGAAATTCATAATTGATAAATGGTACACACACTATACATCAAACTTGCATTTTATAAAAGGACACAAATTATCAAAAATGTTTGTAAGTGACATCTTATGTGTGCTAGTAAATCATATTTTATTCTATTTCTCAGAAAACAAATACGATTAATATGAAGCATAGGGTTTAATAAACATTGAGCCTTATTAAATTGCAACAGTAACAGATCAATTTAATTGAACAAGCCCGCCAACAAACCAAATTCGTAAACCATGTAATCGTACGTAACATTTCAGGTCATGATCAATTAAGCAAGCATGTAAGTAACGATTTAGAAACAGCCGAAAGGAAATGGGACCGTCATCATGACATCAGTAAAACATCAATCAATTAGTGTTTAGACATCCGATGTGTGATCGGGCTCGCAATCCAGCGATTTAAAAATCAATAAAAATGAATGAAGAAACTGTTATAGTCCATGTGGGTGGCCTGATATGTATGAACTCCTTGATTCCTGAGATTTATAGAACACAGAAATGAAAGGTAAAAAAAATATAAAAAGATTGTAGATTTGCGAGTTTGAGACTGTTGTGCAATAAATTATGATATCTTTCATCGCTTTCCCCATATTTTAAAGTCTGTTATTGGGTTTTTATTGGGTTGTATAGTGTTAAAAACAGGTGTTTAACCCCGTTGCGAGTCCTCTCTAGTGAAACATTTTTGCCACATTTGCCATTTACGCGGTTGAAGGCAATTGCAGGCTTGTGGATTTCTGCAATTAAATTTGCGATTTTAGCGATTGTAACATTTGCGGGCTTGAAAGATCAAAGGCTTAGATGGGTCTGAGTTACGATTTTGACAACCACTGGAATTTTCAGTCTGTAGCTTGCAAATAGATTGCAGGTAGCTAGAGGAGGCCAATTGAATATCAGTAACTTTTGCGAGTTACATTATGTCCTTCAGTAATTGCGATCTTGACAATTTAATAGGGCCCATTGTTTTGGGAACAGGTGGTAATGCTTGTGAATGGTTATAGCATAACTGCACTACCACACTAAGAGTTCTTTCAAACTGCTCCGTCTCATTCTCAAAAGTCCTTTAAAGTCCCAACTACTATTGTTTAGTAACTACCCTCATGGATAAAAAATTAATTCACTCAGAAATACCACTTTAAAGCAGGTGCGAAACGTGCCTATGTATACTTAGCAAGACAGAGGAGCCTGAATCGTCAGTGCTCCCTCATTTAAGCTGAGTATCACATATATAGTTCTCTGCAATACGGGTCGTTGCTAACTATTGCGGGGTCGCATACCGAGC
This sequence comes from Discoglossus pictus, assembly GCA_027410445.1. NCBI lineage: Eukaryota > Metazoa > Chordata > Amphibia > Anura > Alytidae > Discoglossus > Discoglossus pictus. The sequence continues at coordinate 29,441,482 of CM050169.1, forward strand.
CGGCCTTTGCCGCAATTGTGGCCCTCGAGAAACGAGGGCCCCAGTTGCTGGCAAGGAACGCCAAAGGCACTCCTTGCACTGGTGGAGATAAGCGCCATAGGCGCTCATCCCTACGACCCCCTACGACTTAGGGGCCACATTTGCGGAGGTGGAGGCTCCGATGTTGGCTTCAATGACCCGAAGGCTCATTGCAGGCCGCAAATGCGGGCCCTCGCAAAGCGAGGGGCCGCATTTGCGGAGGTGGAGGCTCTACGGCGCCTCACAAGCGGTTACAAACGCCCACAGAAGCGGGACTTTGAGAAAAAAACACAAAACACGCAATGACTAACTACGGACTTAAAATTACGAGCTGAAACGGACAACCCGCGCACAGCGGAAAACATTAAAAAAACACAAAATACACATAAAAATAAAATAAAAACCTTACCCACAGCGAGGGGGGACACCCAGGACGTCTGGACGACAGGTTACACCTCGATTTCAGGCCAATTTACAAAGTTTCGACACTCGGAAATCCCCTAAGCAAGAGAAAAAATGGCCGCCGAAAAAAATGAAAACCAGGCTATACGACCTTTAATGCAGCAAAACCTCCAAGCACATACGACTTTTGCAAAAACTCGTACGACCTACAACATACACCATTAGCAAGGACACAAATCATCAACACCCGCGTACCACATACACATTCGCCGCTATTTTACAACACTAACTTACAGAAAGCGGAAGTACCCAGCTACACAAACGGCTTCCCCTCATGCATGCAGCTTTTTTACACTGCACACATTGCTGACACTTTCATCTCAGCTCAACAACACTGCAAATCTACACTGTATGCTGCAGGAACATCAAAACAGATTGTTAGCTCTTCAGCACATTACTTGCTGCATATATTAATAAAAAATAGGTAAAGCAAAAAACCACAAAGACCTTTAACACGCGCCTCACAAGGAGCACCAACGGTGCTCAGGGGACACAAAGTACACCACGGGAGAGCCTTGCAATAAGCTCAAGAAGGAGATCAGCGCGGACATTACAATAAGCGCAAACACGCCTATGAAAACAAAAAATACACCAACCCAGAGGCTCGCAATGAGCACCAAAGGCGCTCAGCCCGAGGCTCGCAATGAGCGCCAACGGATCTCAGAACACCAAAACACTTACTCTCTCTGGCAAACAGCATTACCTGCCTTACAATTTTATTGCCGTAATTTTTTGACGGGCAAGTCACTATTTTATTAATAATGGAAAGGAGAATATATGAAGTACTACAAGAACTTGCATCTGTATAGCATACTGCCGGCATTCTATTTAGACTGGCTCATACATCATCATATTCAAATATTAAAATAATGCATTGGCCATTTAAAAAGAACCTGCAGGGGGCTTGGTAATTTGCTCTTATAAATAAATAATAAATACTTCCTTATCTAGACTGCACAGTTGGGTCTAAATAGAGCCTGTGTATTATACAGCTCATTTTGTTTTCAGCTGGTTCAGAGGAGGATAGGAGCAGTATAACACAAAGGCTTATCCAATCAATAAAGTAACATTTTTTTCCATCCTACCTTATGGTGCAGATTTTATCTGGTGACTTCAATAGTCCTTTAATCTTAAGCAAAGATTTGATAGCAAATAAGAACAAAAAAGGCCTTTCTAGTTTGCCCATTATATCCACCTAACAGTTTGATTTAATTTTGCCTCTGTATAAACTTATGCTTATCGCAGTAATGCTTAAATTCCTTAACTGTTTTTTACACCACCACTTCTGCCAGATGGCTGTTCCATAGAATGAAAGCTGACTGCAATTAAATTGGTTTTATATCAACTGGATGTAAAAAAAAAAAAACATTACAGTGACATCATGTGTTCCATCCACAATACAAATACACAGAGAAGAGGAAAGAGAATCATACAATTACATTTTGGGGACACATCATTATGGACATTTAATAAAATTAGTTTCTTCAACCATTTGTTTAAGTTTTCATTAAAGAGTGAAGGTAATACAAGTGGTGAGACTTTTTTGGATTGTTGTTCTCAGTGATATCTCTTTGGGATGTTCATGAATGTTAAAGTCTAATAGTGGTAAGTATAATCCTGCTGTAGAGTGTTACTGTGAGCAGGCAACAATTAAATGAGATCAATAAGTCCAACAAAACAGTATACAGGCCAGATTGCCTGTAATTAGGCAGGGAGGCTTTAAGGACAAGTCAGCGACAGGGCAAGTTCAACAGCAGGCAAAAAGCCATACATCAGGCTTGAAGGTCTGGGATAGTGTCAGGGTAAACCTGAACAACTCAAGCCAATGTGTAGGTTTGACTGCCTGAAATAGCAAAAAGTTATCAAAAAAATAAATATATATATATATATATATATATATATATATATATATATATATATATATACAGTGGATATAAAAAGTCTACACACCCCTGTTAAAATGTCAGGGGTTTCTGTGCTGTAAAAAAGTGAGACGAAGATAAATCATTTCAGAACTTTTTCCACCTTTAATGTGACCTATAAACTGTATAACTCTATTGAAAAACAAACTAAAATCTTTTAGGTAGAGGGAATAAAATATATAAAAATAAAATTATATGGTTGCATAAGTATGCACACCTTTAAAGTAATACTTTGTTGAAGCATCTTTTGATTTTATTACAGCACTCAGTCTTTTTGGGTATGAGTCAATGGGCATGGCACATATTGACTTGGCAAGATTTACCCACTCTTCTTTGCAAAAACACTCCAAATCTGTCAGATTGCGAGGGCATCTCCTGTGCACAGCCCTCTTCAGATCACGCCACAGATTTTTAATCAAATTCAAGCTTGGGCCCCGGCTGGGCCATTTCAAAACTTTAATCTTCTTCTGGTGAAGCCATTCCTTTGTTGAATTGGATGTATGCTTTGGGTCGTTGTCATCCTGAAAGATGAAGTTCCTCTTCATGTTCAGCTTTCTAGCAGAAGCCTGAAGGTGTTGTGCCAATATTGACTGGTATTTGGAACTGTTCACAATTCCCTCTATCTTAACTAAGGCCCCAGTTCCAGCTGAAGAAAAACAGCCCCAAAGCATGATGCTGCCACCACCATGCTTCACTGTGCGTATGGTGTTCTTTTGGTGATGTGCGCTGTTGTTTTTGCGCCAAACATATCTTTTGGAATTATGGCCAAAAAGTTCAACCTTGGTTTCATCAGACCATAACACCTTTTCCCACATGCTTTTGGGAGACTTCAGATGTGTTTTTGCAAAATGTAGCCTGGCTTGGATGTTTTTCTTTGTAAGAAAAGGCTTTCGTCTTGCCACTCTACCCCATAGCCCAGACATATGAAGAATATGGGAGATTGTTGTCACATGTACCACACAGCCAGTACTTGCCAGATATTCCTGCAGCTCCCTTAATGTTGCCTTAGGCCTCTTGGTAGCATCCCAGACCAGTTTTTCTCTCGTCTTTCCATCAATTTTGGAGGGAGCTCCAGTTCTTGGTAATGTCACTGTTGTGCCATATTTTCTTCACTTGATGATGACTGTCTTCATTGTGTTCCATGGTATATCTAATGCCTTGGAAATTATTTTGTACCCTTCTCCTGACTGATACCTTTTAACAATGAGATCCCTCTGATGCTTTGGAAGCTCTCTGTGGACCATGGCTTTTGCTTTCGGATGCGACTAAGAAAATTTCAGGAAAGGCCAACTAAAGCAGCTGAACTTTATTTGGGGGTTAATCAGAGGCACTTTAAATGATGGCAGGTGTATGCTGACTCCTATTTAACACAATTTGGAATGTGATTGCTTAATTCTGAACACAGCTACATCCCCAGTTATAAGAGGGTGTGCAGACTTATGCAACCACATTATTTTTTTTTTATTTTTTTTTTTTCTCCACCTAAAAGATTTCAGTTTGTTTTTCAATTGAAATGTACAGTTTATAGGTCACATTAAAGGTGGAAAAAGTTCTGAAATTATTTATCTTTGTCTAATTTTTTACAGCACAGAAACCTGACATTTTAACAGGGGTGTGTAGACTTTTTATATCCACTGTATATATATATATATATATATATTTATATATATATATATATATATATATATATATATATATATATATATATATATATATACTGTATATATATATATATATATGTGTGTGTATTGTCCCATAGTATATTGGTACTTCTTTATTAGGTGCTTTTGCTGATACCATAAAGAAAAAAAAAAAGCAGAAAAGTTTCAGTTTTCTAAAAAACATATGCTAATGATAGAAGATTTTAGCTGCTATGATAAGGCTGTCATATAAGCAAAGTTCAACTTAATTTAGATAAATTATATTTTGATAGTATTAATGCAGCCATCCTGAATAGGCAACTTGGATATTTTTAAATGAAGTCAGAAAAAAATTACTGTATTTATCGGCGTATAAAACACACTTTTTTCCCCTGAAAATAGGGGGCAACTGATGTGTGCGTGTTCTACGCCGATATAATGTTAAGTACCCATAGTACATACCGCATAGCGGCGCGAATGGCGCACATTGCAGTCCCCGGCAGCCTTCTTCTGCTACACTGGAATGTGTCACATAATGTACCGTATATACTCGAGTATAAGCCGAGTTTTTCAGCCCTTTTTTAAGGCTAAAAAGGGCCCCCTCGGCTTATACTCGAGTCACTCTCCCCCGTGTCTCTCTAACACCCCCACCCGTGTCTCTCTACCCCCCTCCCCCTCGTGTCTCTCTAACCCCCCCGTGTCTCTTTCCCTCCCCTCTCCTCATCCTCAATCCCCCCTCCTCATTCTAAACCCCCCTCCTCATTCTAAACCCCCCTAAATACCTCCCCCTCTCCCTTTCTCCTCACTTACCTGCTTCTGCTCTGGCCTCCGCTCCTTCTTGACCCGGCGCGCATGTGACGTCACATGCGCGCCACGACATTAGCATATACCAGGTGCCGACACCCGGTATATGCTAATGACGTGGCGCGCATGTGACGTCACGCCATTAGCATATACCGGGTGCCGGCACCCGGTATATGCTAATGTTGTGGCGCGCATGTGACGCGGAGGCCGGAGCAAAAGCAGGTAAGTGAGGGGAAAGGGAGAGGGGAGGTATTTAGGGGGGTTTAGGTTGAGGAGGGAGGTTGAGGAGGGGGTTGAGGATGAGGAAGAAGGTTGAGGAGGGGGTTGAGGATGAGGAGGGAGGTTGAGTTTGAGGAGGGAGTTGAGGAAGGAGGATGGGGGGGGGAGTTTCTTGGTTTCCCACAAAGCAGCTATTTCTGAGTAAACTTTTGTAAAAACATATAATATCCAAGTTTCTTTGTTAAAACAGTTGCTTTTACTGTCATTTTATGTTATTTACCTTATAAGTGTTAATAATATTAATAAAAAAAAGTTCTGAGCTACCCTTATTTTGCTTCAAAGTTCTTTATGTCAAATTTTAGTTTTTTTTCCCTGAAATTTCCTTCTTAAAATGAGGTGCGTGTTATACGCCGGTGCGTGATATACGCCGATAAATACGGTATGCATTACTGTATATCATTTATTGACAGGAACATTCTTCACTCTCTCTTGCTCTCCAAAACAATTAATTCTTCATTTCAAAAAAGAGAAAATACTGTGAAATTATTTAAAACTTCCTCTTTTTTTTTTAATCAGCAAGGAAAATTATCCTTTCCTTAGTCCTTTAAATGTTCAAATAAAACATCTGGATGTGTCTTTTAATGTTCTTAATAAAAATGCTCACGGCAGTATCCGTAATTTAAATGGCTCTTATCTTCTCTTATAAAACATTTATTGAGCAGTCCCACATATTTGAATGAAATCACAATGATAGAAATCCTCATACCCTTAAGTGTGTTTATTTAACATTTAGAGACAACATTTTATGAGACAGAGGTTCGTGTGTTAAAGTGTTTTAAGACTATTATTAAAATAAAGATTTGTTCTGGTATTTTATTTAATTGTTATGTAGATTTAATTTGCTTTGATTTTATCCAACAGTTGTTTGTTTTGGTATCCCTATTCCATTATGTTTGGCTTATTCTCATTTTGCAGTTATGCATCTGTAAACCTTAACCAATATTTAGCATTAGCTGTTTAAAACATACCTCTCTACTGTATTTTATGAGCATTTACTAATAGGCTGAAATATGCTGTAAAAGCCCCCTACCTCTTAACTAAATATAATTATATGTGAACGGATATTTTAATGTAATAATTGCATTCACAGTGGAGTGCGTGTGTGGCTGTTATTATCTTATCTTATTATATACATTTGTATACCTGCAAATTCAAATGTAGGAGCACAATGTTCTTTAAATATGAAACTCAAAGTTAGTGACTTAAGTTGATTCAATTTTTTTTCTTTCTAGGTTGAAGAACTTGTGAGTGTTCTTGAAAAAACAAAACAAGAACTGGATTCCACCAAAGCCCGTCTTTCCTCAACCCAGCAAACACTTGCTGACAAAGAAGCACATCTGGATGACTTGAAGATAGAGCGTCGAAAACAGCTTGAGGAGATCATGACTATGAAGTAAGAAATTTTATTTCTATGTAATTAAAATAGCTTTGGATATTCTAGATATATGATTAAAGGGTTATTAATTGATCATTCATTGTTTACAATATTGAAGCCAAGGTAAGCTAACTGCATGCATATTAGATATAAAAAAAAATTGCTCATTGTATTGTTTAAAGACAATGACCCAAAATCCAAAAGCTCCAGAGAGCTGCAGATTGGTTCTCTGGGGCTGCAAATGTATGTGTCCAAAGAAATCAGAGAACCAATTTGCATTCCGTGCAAAGTTTAGTGGGTTTTGAGCAATATCTTCTGTGATCTAAGATTTCCATTAGTAGTTACCATCTCATTGGTGACCAAGCTTCTTAGCGAAATGCGTTCATGTCTCAGGATGGTTATGATTTTATTTTAGGTATGATATGAAGGTCTGAATCATTTCGGCACAATTAAGGTACTGGTTTAATTAAGCTTTCAGATACGTCGAGTTGAATTGTGACTGGAGATACATGACAAATGTTGTTTAAGTCAGAGTGGGGGACAATGTGTGGGTTCACATGGTAAATGCTTTCCAAGTACCTAACTATATTCTTGTTTATGGATTCATATGTGCATATGAAAGATCTCCTTTGTGATTTTAAGTAAGGAAAATGTTAATACCCATTGAGCACTTACTCACATTATTTCATACTAGTGTTTGAGTATAGGGAAGTCTGGGAGGTGGTTGGCAGTAAGTCGGTCACTGGACGCAGGGATGTCATCTAGAATAGGATTTATTCCTCTAGTTATATGTAAATATATTCTCTAAGATCTATATTTATGATTTTTTTTTCTTCCTTATTAATCAACCTTTAGAACTCAATTGTGATGTCCTATTTGGATATTTGAGAATGTGAACATTGGTATTTAATATGTTTTCCATATAATGTATGTAGTGTTGAAGCATTTTTTTAAACATATGCATATATACATTTTCAGTATTTTATTTGAATTAATAAAAATTATATTTTAAGATATTTTCCCTGGGTTAGAGTGCTCCTTTTAAAAAAAAAAGAAACTGTGTTATACTAATGTTTATCAATTATTAATTTCTTCTGAGGCACCTGCATCACTTATTGCATTTAGCCTACCATTTTTCATATGTGAAAGTAATAGCAAGTTTACTCCTCTTCAGTCTGCAAATTAATTCCTAGCCTGTTACTTATTTGGAATAGACAAGCCCTTAAATATACACATTGATTTACTGAAACAAATTCAATTCTACTACTACTAGTTATGCCAATTCATAGAATTTGTATAGATTTACAAACATTTGAGTCCTTTGTCAATTTTTTTCGTAGAAACTGATTTTCAACCTCAAACTCAACTGTAATTTGTGTGATCTGCCTGCATGTTTGACATGAATTTTCAATTTGCAATAATTTACAGCATTTTACAATAATATGAAGTACAAATATCTGCATGTTTCAGATCAGCTTTATAGCAATGTAGATATGAAATAAAATAATTTGCGCATCCAAGGGAGTTACCAGTTAAACATTGGATGTTTTGGTAGTTAACTGATTGTTAATAAATATACAGTAGATATTTTTAAATATGTTTAGGGAAAGTAAATCATTTTTTCTCATCAGTGTTCTTGAGGTCATAGTTTTGAGAACTAGGAAGACATCCATTCAGGTTTAGCATAAACTTCAACTTTAAAGTCTTGAGACAATCCTGAAGAGTCTACACTGCTATAAAAAGGGGGATGAGTGAGGTCTTGATTATATCTAGGAGCATAATTTTAAGAAAATTGTAATTGCTCAGCAACGTGTCATGAGCTGGCTTTGTGGATATATTAAGTGACTTGTAGGCATTCTGCAAACATCTCATTGCTGTCATGGGTAAAACATACAATTTATCCGACTTTGATAAGGGGTTGATATTTGGCTTTTGGGCCAAGGGTGACAGTATTTCTGAAACAGCGACTGGACAAATGGCACCATCCACTATAATAATTATCAAACTGTGCGTAACACCTGCGTGGTGTGTTGCATGCAGGCGGCCGCAGGTATTACTATTGTTGATAAATCCCGAAGAATCAGTTCACATGCACGGCCACTACGCATTCGTACATTACGTAGTTACATAGATACAAAGTAATTAAGGTTGAAAAAAGACTTTCAGTCCATCAAGTTCAACCTGTTAAGATCTCCTCTGATCTGCAATATGCGGATTAATTATTATTTAACTAGTTGTTAATTAATTATTAATCAACAATTTATTTGTTTTTATTAATAATTAATTGATCCAAACAGAAAAAAAAAACTAAGTCAATCGTCTCCAAGGGGGAAAAAAATTCCTTCCTGACCCCAGATACGGCGAGTGGATTTCTCCCTTGATCAATACTCTCTAATTATCCAGGATAACCCGAAATCCCCTTTTTAATTAGAAATAAATCCAGTCCCCTTTTAAAGTTATCTATCGAATCACCTCTGGTAGAGAATTCCACAGATTAACCACCTTTACTGTGAAGAACCCTTTTCTTTCTTTAAGGTGGAATCTTTTTGCTTCTAACCTCAAGGGATGTCCTCTTGTCAGTTGAAGACCTCTTGGCAGAAAAAGCTCCCTTAACAAATCTTTATACTGTACCTGGATGTATTTATATAAGGTAATCCTATCTCCTTTTTTTACCTCTAAGTCATTAATAAATATTTTAAAAAGGAGAGGACCTAATACTGAACCCTTAGGAACCCCACTTACTCCATTAGTCCAAACTGAGTATGTTCCATTTACAACAACCATTTGCTTCCTGTCTTTTAGCCAGCTCCTAATCAATGAGCAGATATTTACTGCAATTCCTGTATCTCTTAGTTTGCCCAATAGTCTCCCACGTGGCACTGTGTCAAAAGCCTTTGCAAAATCCAAAAATACTACATCCACTGAGTTGCCTTGATCCAGGTTACTACTAACCTCCTCATAGAAGCTAATTAGATTTGTTTGACATGACCTATCCCTCATAAATCCATGTTGCCTCCTACTTATAATCCTATTCAAACAGACATATTCTTGTATATTATCCCTTATTAACCCTTCTAAAAGCTTCCCCACTACAGAAGTGAGGTTCACTGGTCTATAATTCCCCGGATTTGCTCTTTCTCCCTTTTTAAATATAGGTATCACCTCTGCTTTTCCCCAGTCATCTGGAAGAGACCCTGTGTTGAGTGAATCTTGAAACATTTAATATAATGGCTATTTTAGAACCCAGTTCCCTCAGTACTCTTGGATGTATTCCATCAGGACCCGGGGCTTTATTAACATTTATTTTTTCCAACATATTTTTGGATTACTTTCTGCATTAACCAATTATTCAGCAAAGTTGGTGTAGCCCCATTATGTTGCAGTGTCCCAACCACTGGTACCTCCCTTGTGTATACCAAAGAAAAGATGTGTGTATACCGAAGTTTTTTGTGAATACATATTTTTAACTAATGAAAGATAAACGACAAGAAATAAAAACTACTCTACATTAGCTCATCAGCATCACCAATTTTATTCTTCATCTCAAAACCACAAGTGCTAATGTAGAGTAGTTTTCATTTATTTGAATTTATGAAACAATGAAATTCAATTTGAGAACTGCTTTACCTTGGCAAATATTAGGTATTGTCCCTTTTGGACTTGCTTATTACATAAACATTTTTTGTATTCTTCTGGTACATCTACAAATAAGAAAATTAAATGCAAATATTTTGACATTTTGGTTGCACACACGTTTTCTGGCCATAGAAATGGGCTGCAGATCAATAACATGGATAATGGTAGAAATGTATCATTCAAATAATGTTAGGTTTGAAATCCAAATTTGTGGACATTCAAAGTTTCATGTACAGTATAATTGTTTATAGTCTGTAGTAGCTTGTTTTATAATTCATACATATTTTATGTAGAATGAGCTACGATTACATATAGGAAGTGATTAGGATAATTAGGATAACAGAAGAACATTGATCTGTCAATTGAAATAGTTCCTAAACCTAAAAGATGCTTTAACATTTTAATTATTGTACATTATATATATGACCCTCTTAAAAAAGTGATCCTTTTTTTTGCTATGATTGAATACACTATCTTTCATATCAGTAGTGCCGCATAGAGTAGTATGCAGGATGCAGTCTTATAATGTCAATTATATTTAATAAGACAAATAAATACATGAATATATTATGTTTCCCAGCATACTCACATTGTTTTTTTCATAATTATTTTAGCAGTGTTTGGTGTAATGAAAGCTGAAATGTATTATAAGATTAGAAATAATAGTAGAAGTGTTTGATGCTTAACAAGTACATCAGCCCCATACTTTAATTTACATTAATTTCATTAATAAATATAAATCTGTATGAGCTGTAAAGTTAATGAATTTGAAACACATTTCATGGTTTGTAAACATCTTCCAGGTATGATGGCCATACACATAAATGAAAAGTTTAAGTCTGTGTTCCAAGGAAGTAATGGGAGACATTATGGCCTCCACACCCAATTGTGTAAGAAAATTCCAGGAATTAAAAAAAAAGAATACTGTCTCATGCTATAATGTGCTTCTTTCTGCTTTACTTCAAAACATCTGGAGAGAAATAAAACCTTAGGATGGTACTTCTTTTTGGGTGTTTGATACATAGGCTAAGTTGTAATGGGAATGTGCATACAATGTGGTCATTGAATTATAGCCGTGACATGCAAGAATTTTGTATTTAAGAACATTCATGATGATTTCCAATGCTTATATTATGGTACAATTTCCAAACAGAGCTTGGAGTTCTGCGTTGTTCTGTCTTGACATTTGATCCATCTAAATTTACTGGCCACATTTAATTGTTAGTGTTCATAAAGCTTTTCTCGTTATCATTACTGATGTTGGAACTGAATCATTTTACGAAGTTTACAGAAAGAATGAATAGAGATTTAAAGGGGATTTATCAGTGTATAACGAACACATTCCCTATGTTAAAATAAATGTAACTGTTTTTTCTTTATCTTTAGCCATTTGCAAAATGTAGTTAAGACACACAACAATATTTTAGATACTTGTTTGAATAAAGTAAAGTTGGTTTTGAATATATAAATTAGAATCATATTCCAACTAAAATAAAAACAGAACTGCAGGATGTTAGTACAAAAGTAACTTCCATGGGAAGTAGTTAGGATGGAACTATAATGTAAGGGAAGCCATATTTTTGAGTGGATAAACTAAAGTGACATTCTGTGACACTAAAGATCTGTAATTCAGCATTCACCAAATAAAAATGTTCATACTTTATTGCAAACCCCAAAAAGATTACAAGGATAATAAAATAAGCTTTCTTCTTGGTAACAAACACTTGCCATGAAAAAAATCTAAAAATCTGACTGCTTCAGAAAAAAATGACAGTTGGCTATAAACTGCATGTCTCAATGAACAAGACAACATATTTACATGGCAAAATCTTAATAATGTTAATGATATTATGGTTTGATGACCATTGAGAATTACAATGCTCACACGTCTGTTAAAATAGTATTTCTTTTTTTTCTAGCAGCTCTCATTACTGTTACATATATAATAGGTAACATTATTTTCAGTTGATGTTGTTGCATTCCTAATCATCGGTGTATATGTCTGTGTATATATATATATATATATATATATATATATATATATATATATATACAGTATATGTATATACTAGGAACTTGCCCATCAAAAATGACAGGATTAAGATTGTAAGGCTGGCAATGCTATTTGCCACACAATGTGAGTCTTTTGGTTCCCTGAGCACCTTTGGTGCTGATTGCGAGCCTCTCCGCCTGTGTACTTCAAGTTTCCTGCTTTGTCCTGATCACCTTTTCTCTCATAGCAGGGCTCGCAGTGAGCGCCTTTGGCGCTCATTGCAAGGCTTTCCCGCACGCAGTGCTGCACGGCTGTTTCGCCTCGCCTTGCGAGGCTCGCATGGGTGAAGCGACGCTGGCTCGCCTCGCTTTGCAAGGCTCGCGGCTGTGCTCTCAAACGTCACCAATGTCGCAGAATCCACAATTATATATGTGATGTGTGTGTGTGAGATATTTATTGTAATTCATGGTTATAGTACTATTAAATCATCTAAATCAGAATACACTGTGTAATGTATTTATTTACCATTACATGAAAAAAAATCATTAAGTCATGTATTATAAGAAAATAAATAACATATAACCTTGGAATATGGTCCAATATTGCCATATCAAGGTTTTCTATTTTTGAGGATAATATACAGTTACCCCTATACTCTCTCAAACAGACAAATAAAGTACATTCAGACAACATATCAACTGCTATGCAGTTTTCTTTTTTTTTTTTGTAGTAGTAGGAGTCACCATGTATTTTAAATTAAAACTGTAGATTAGAAAAACTTTCTTTGTGAAGCATGCAACAAACTAAAGACCAACAGCCTTATTAAATTGCAATTCGGCCAATTGAAAAGGGCTCTATATAAGCACAGAGCATATTTTTTTACATACATACATTTTTTTACATTTTTTTACATTTTTATTTAGTGAAGACCTTGTTTTTGGATAGAAGTTCATTAACTAAAAACTTCTGTAAAAAAGATATTCTCTGTGCTTATATAGAGCCCTATTCAATTGGCCAAATCACAATTTAATAAGGCTGTATATCTTGTTCCTCCTTCCACTCAGTAGATACTAATTTGTAGAACAACCTCACTCAGGGCCTCATTCAATTGTGATTTTCACAATTAAATAGGGCTCTTTATAAGCACATGGCATATTTTTTTACAGAAGTTTTTAGTTAGTGAAGACCTTGCTTTTGGATAGAAGTTCACTAACTAAAAACTTCTGTATAAAAAAAATATGCTCTGTGCTTATATAGAACCATATTCATTTGACCAAATTGCAATTGAATGAGGCCCATAATGAGGAAGATGTACTAAGCTTGCATAGGCACCCCAACACTGCCCTGCAATAGCTTAGTAAATATCATAAAGTGTGGTTGATCTCATAGATTGTTTTATGATCACTAGATTTATCAGTTGCTGGTGAGATTGGATTGACAGTGATTTTTTCCCAATCAACAGTAGTCTTTTAAATGCAGAGAATCGTTTAATTGTTTTATTGCAACCTCAGCATACTGGAGCCATCATGAGGGATGTAGATGCTGAATTTGAATCTGCCATAGAATTACCCTTTTAAGGAATGCCTAAATGCTTTTATAAAAAAACATTTTACTAGACATTAAAATTGGTATTATAGCAACATTTACCAAGTGAGCACTTCCTCCCAATTGCTGAGTTATCAGAGGAGGAGGAAGAACTTCTCAGTCAATAAATGCTGCAAAAATGCCATTTTAACATATGTTTTGAATTTTGAAATTACATTTTTAATACTATTTCAGTTTCAGAAATGTTTGTCTTTACTATTAAAATATTTTTTCATTGAAAGATTTTGATGCAAGCATTTCTTAACTTTTCCAGTGAAGTATGATATCTTTAAATGTATAATGTATTTACGATAATGAACAATGCACATTTATAAGAAAACTATTTGTTTTTAAGGTAGAAATATTAATTAGTGTATTAGCCGACCCATAATGGACAAAGACATATAAAAGCCAGGGGATCTTCTGCCGTGCAAATGGTGCAAGGATCCGGGGCCCTGTCTGGGAGAGACGCAGTGCTATCTAAATAAATATGTGTGTATATATATATATATATATATATATATATATATATATATATATATATATATATATATTTTTTTTTTTTTATTTTTTTTTTTTTTTATATATATATATATATATATATGTATATATATGTTAGATTTTACTTTTTTGTAGTGTAGTGTGAAGGGCCTCCTCTGCAGCCCCCCAACCCCGCTACCCCAGCACCCACCTGCCACCCCCCCATAAGGAAATTAACTGACCCATGTGTGCAGAGTGTGCATGCATTCACACAATTTGAAACTTTGCCAGCAGAAGGGGAGCAGAATCTGTGCAAGGTATATACATTAATATGAAACATGGTTCTCTCTAGGATGTCATACAATATTTTAAATAACATTAGGGTGTCTCTTTCCCCCTTCTCCCTCCCCTATGTCTCTTTCCCCCTCTCCCTCCCCTGTGTCATTGCGAATCTCTACCCTGTCCACTTCCTCCCTTGTGTCTCATTTCCCCCTCCTCTCCCTCCCTTGTGTCTCCTTTGCCCCTCCTCTTCCTTCTTTGTGTCTCCTTTCCCCCTCTCCTGTGTCTCCTTTTCCCCTCTCTCTCTCCCCTGTGTCTTCCCCCCTTCTACACCCAGTGTCTCTTCCCCCCTTTCCCTCCCCTGTGTCTCCCCCTCTCACTCCCCTGTGTCTTCCCCCCCCCGTGTCTTAGGGTGTCTCTTTCCCCCTTCTCCCTCCCTTGTGTCTCTTTCCCCCTCTCCCTCCCCTGTGTCATTGCGAGTCTCTACCCTGTCCACTTCCCCTCTCCCTCCCCTGTGTCATTGCAAGTCTCTACCCTGTCCACTTCCTCCCTTGTGTCTCATTTCCCCCTCCTCTCCCTCCCTTGTGTCTCCTTTCACCCTCCTCTTCCTCCTTTGTGTCTCATTTCCTCCTCTACTGTGCCTCCTTTTCCCCCCTTTCCCTCCCCTGTGTTTCTCCCACCTCTCTCCTGTCTTTTCCCCCTCTCCCTCCCCTGTGTCTCTCCCCCCTTCTACCCCCAATGTCTCTTCCCTCTCTTGCTCCCGTGTTTCTTCCTCCTCTCCCTCCCCTGTGTCTCTTTCCCCCCTCTCCCTCCTCTGTCTCTTTCCCCCCTCTCTGTCCCCTGTGTCTCTTCCCCAACCCCTGTGTCTTTACCCCCTCTCCCTCCCCTGTGTCTCTTTTCAGCCCACTCCCTCCCATATCTCTCTTTCCCCCCTTCCTCCCCTGTGTCTCTTCCCCCCTCTACCTCCTCTGTGTTTCCCCCCTTTCCCCTTATCCTCCTCCTCCCTTTCCCCCCTTATCCTCCTCCTCCTCATCCCTTTCCCCTTATCCTCCTCCTTATCCTCCTCCCTCCTTCCCCTCATCCTCCCTCCTTCCCCCTTATCCTCCTCCTCCCTTTCGCCCTCTCCAATTACCCGACCCCTCCAATTACCTCCCTATACCCTTTCCCCTCTCTTACTGTGATCCGATGAGCTCCTGCTGCTGCTCACTCCCCTGCAGTGCGTCTTCTGGCTGTGTCCGACCGGCATCTGCTAATGATGTGACGCGCATGGGACGTCACGTCATTAGCAAAAGCGTGGCCAACACCGCAAACATTCCCAACACTAACAACTATATATGTTATATATATATATATATATATATATATATATATATATATATATATATATATACACACACAGTTGTACTCAAAAGTTAGCATACCCTTGCAGAAATTGAGAAATTTTGGCATTTATATGAAAATATGACTGATCATGAAAACAAAATGTATTTTATTGAGGGATAGTGAACATATTAAACCATTTATTATTACATAGTTGACTGGCACCTTTTTAAATCATAATGATAACAGAAATCACCTAAATGGCCCTGATCAAACGTTTACATACCCTTGAATGTTTGGCCTTGTTACAGACACACAAGATGACACACACAGGTTAAAATGGCAATTAGAGGTTAATTTCCCACACCTGTGTATAATAAGTCAATGAGTTTTTTAGCTCTCACGTTGATGCACTGACCATGCTAGATACTGAGCCACAGGAAACAGAAAAGAACTGTCAAAAGATCTGCATAACAAGTTAATGGGACTTCATAAATATGGAAAAGGATATAAATAGATATCCAAAGCCTTTAAAATTTCAGTCAGTACTGTTCAATCACTTACTAAGAAGTGGAAAATTCTGGATATCTCCTGATATCTAGCCAAGGTCGGGTAGACCCAGAAAGATTTCAGCCACAACTGCCAGAAGAATTGTTCAGAATACAAAGAAAAACGCACAGATAACCTCAGGAGAAATACAGGCTGCTCTGGAAAAAGACGGTGTGGTTGTTTCAAGGAGCTCAATACGGCGATACTTAAACACAAATAAGCTGCATGGTCGAAATCCCAGAAAGACGACTTTACTGCACCAATGCCACAAAAAAGCCCTGTTACAATATGCCCGACAACACCTTGACACGCCTCACAGCTTCTGGCACATTGTGGAGTAATGAAACCAAATTAGAGCTTTTTGGTCACAACCATAAGCGCTATATTTGGAGAGAGGACAAGAAGGCCTATAGTGAAAAGAATACCATCCCCACTGTGAAGCATGGTGGTTGCTCACTGATGTTTGGGGGGGGTGAGTGTTAGCTCTAACGACATGGGGAATCTTGTAAAAATTGATGGCAAGATGAATGCAGCATGTTATCAGAAAATACTAGCAGACAATTTGCATACTTCTGCACGAAGGCTGCGCATGGGATGTCTTGGACTTTCCAGCATGACAATGGCCCTAAGCAAATGGCCAAGTTGTGCCTCCAGTGGTTACAGCAGAAAAAGGTGAAGGTTGTGGAATGGCCATCACAGTCTCCTGACCTTAATATCATTGAGCCACTCTGGAGAGATCTCAAACGTGCGGTTCATGCAAGACGACCAAACACTTTGCATAACCTGGAGGCATTTTGACAAGATGAATGGGCAGCTATACTGCCTGCAAGAGTTGGGGGCCTCATAGACAACTATTACAACAGGCTGCACGCTGTCATTGATGCTAAAGGGGGTAATACAAAGTATTAAGTACTAAGGGTATGCAAACTTTTCAACAGGGTCATTTCATTTTTTTCTTTGTTGCCATGTTTTGTTTTATGATTGCGCCATTCTGTTATAACCTACAGTTGAATATGAATCCCATAAGAAATAAAAGAAATGTGTTTTGCCTGCTCACTCATGTTTTCTTTAAAAATGGTACATATTTTACCAATTTACCAAGGGTATGCAAAATTTTAAGCACAACTGTATATACTTTTTTATATATATGTATAATATAAAGTGAGCTGGTACAGGGGCCCAGAGCAAAAAAAAAATCATTTAACTATCCTGCTCCATGGGGGCTTTCAAGTTTTTTTTTTTGTGCACAGGAGCCCTCTATTCCCTAGCTCCACCACTAATACAAGCAGAAACTATTTATGGGTAAGTATTTTTGTAAACACTAACAACATAAATTTGTAAAATCATTAGTACACAAAAAGGTATGTGCAAATAAGCAACATATTTTTTGTGTGTATGTGTTAGTGCATGCATGCTTGTATTTGTATTATTTTGTATTCAAATAGCAATTGTTTGGGATAAGGTATGAAAGAAAAATATTCTTAAATGTTTCTTGAATGCAATGTTCCAGTTTTTTTTTTTTTTTTTTTTGCAAGTTGAATTATGCCCTTGTTTAATGCATCTTCTTCTCTGTGACACCTAGGGCAAAACTGATCAACTGCAGACTTCCATTTTGGTTGATACAGCCAACAAACCTATTATGATTCTGCCAGATGTTTTCAGCCTTGACAAAATTATGAAAGGAAGTTTTTCCAGGGGCTCTAGTTTAAAGTTGAGAACCAGAGCATCATAATTTTAAAAGAAGAATGAAGGGGGTGCTGACCTGTTGACTGCTACATAGCAGTCTTACTTTACAAGGGAAATTTTAGGATTTAAATATCCCACAAAATGTGGATGTAGCATAAAATTTAATGACACATAGGAACCTCTTAACCTATAATATTCTTAGTATTCTACCTGCTCTAAATTTAAAGTGCTTGTTTCATTTTTATTTCAATGAAGTGTTACGTCTATTTTTAGCATTTCTTAACTATGTTTCTGTATTAACTTTTACCACTTCTACATCCAGTGATTTTGCTTGTAACCATTATTATTTATCATGTCTGTGTTAAAAAAAAAAAATGTGTACACTTGGTGCTTTTGAGTTGTTCTAGTTGTACCATTGTAGCTGAATCATTAATACCTATGGAGCAGTTATTCTATGTGTAGGGATTGTGCATTTTTGCTGCTTTTGCATTGTAACTGCATTCAAATCTATTTCAAATAAAGTGAGATATCCTCAAAAATAACTTTTCTATCATGCTATATAAACAGCCTCTCTTAATATTATATATACCTCACCCAATTTAATTTATTTGGAGTGTTCTCAGCAAGTTAGATGTACATATGGTCTTTCATTAATGAAATGGCTTAACAAACAACCAAGGAGTTAGATTTACTTCTAAAGTTAGGTTTTACATTTGGTAGAATGAATTGCTATGATTTATAGTGATATTATATTATGGGTTCTTATATGGTGGAGAAGTTTAGTTCATGTTGGAATTTTTTTACAAAAAATATTGTGTTGAAACAATTGCAGGTTAAACTTTGTGTGTAGGGTAAACATTGTGGTCAGGCTTTTCTAGAGGAGGCTGGCTTTCTCTAGGTCAGATGAAGCCCAATGCTACTTAGTATTGATTATATTTGAAATGCATTACAGCTTGGTGTCCCCAGTGTTTTATGTGCTATAGACTATACGTTTATAACCATTACCAACATTTTAAACTAGATGTGATGTCACCCCTTGTGACTGATTAGTGAAGCAAACACATGTGCAATGTGAAAAGAGAGACACTGAAAATAGAGCTCATATGTTGTTGACCAGTTAGGTGTAGACCTGTATGAAGGCTGATGATAATGGCATCACATACCTCTTAAGGCAGAGGTTCACAAAATACACTCCATGGCTCACCAGTTGTCCATGACCTACCTTCAGGGTGCAGGGTGCAAGTGCAATTCTGAAAAAAATCTCATGTCATGTAAGAAAAATGAATAACAATGCTTTAAAAAATGCCTATACACTGTATGTTATGGTTGCACAGATTATTTTCTCATATACCTCTCACTATAATTGTAAATTAACAGGACCAAAATCATCAAGCGGTCCCTTAAAACCATTACCAATTTTCAAGTGATTCATCATGACCCTGCCAATTTTTAAGTGATCCATCAAAAAACGTTTGAGATTGCTGTTGTAAGGATCTGACTACTAGGAGCTGAAGATTGGTGACTGATTAGAGGAACTCACAATGTTTCCTGATGCTAACAGGAAAAAAATCTATAGCACTGCACACTGTATTCTAGAGTTTAGCTACAGCTTTGCACAACCTAGCATTCAAAGCATGAAGCAACATTTATGCAGTTATAGTTGAAACCACCAATTATGATCCTGGGGGCCCAGGGCCTTATTGAATTGCAAGCTCGCAGATTACGTTATAGAGGCCGTATGTCTGCAGCCTTTAAATTTGCTACAATTACAGAGCGATTCAATTGAATAAGCCTGAAATTTACGGGTCGAAAGCCAAAACCATAAACCATACAATCATATGTAGCATTTCAGAGCGAGATCATGATCAATTAAGCAAGCCTGTAACTACTGATTTTAGAAATAGCCAATAGTAATTGAGACCATCATCATTATGTCAGTAAAATATGTCAATCAATTAGCATTTAGAGGCCCCTTTTGCTATCAGACTCGCAATCTGGTAATGTACAAAATATTAGAAATTAATGGCGATACTGTTCTAGTCCA
Source organism: Discoglossus pictus (assembly GCA_027410445.1). NCBI lineage: Eukaryota > Metazoa > Chordata > Amphibia > Anura > Alytidae > Discoglossus > Discoglossus pictus. The sequence continues at coordinate 29,461,553 of CM050169.1, forward strand.
TGTTGGTGGTCTGATATGTATTAACTCATTGATTGCTGAGATTGATATAGCACAGAAATTAAAGGTAAAAAAATATATATATTGCAGATTTGCGAGCTTGAGACTGTTCTGCAATTATTTTTAATAGCTTTCCCTGTATTTTGTAGTACAGTATTGTGTTTTTATTTGCTTTTATAGCGTTACGAACAGGTATTTAATCCACTTGCGAGTCCTATCTGGTACCTGAAGGAATCTTAAGGTCCTTGGAGAGAATATTTTGTCCCAGTATGTTGGTTTCCTGGCTTGCCTCTGTAAATTCATAAAATGCAACAAATTTGAAGCTTCATAATAGTCTGTCAGATTGGCGTAGCCAGGCCTCCCTGGCAAATGTTCTTATTGATTTGCTACATTGTATGTTATTCTTATTAAAGACATATCTAAATTTCCTGGATTATGATTGCAACTGATAGAGGAGAATCAGTAGTATATGCAAACATTGTTTTGCATGAAAAGATACCAACATAAACATTAATAAACTCACCCTGATGCTAAATCTCTTGAATATGCAAGCTATATATGTCAGTTTGTGCAGGAAGGAATCATGGCATGTGTAATCTCCCTTTAGAAGGTAGTAGGAATTTGACACTGATTTGTAGATATCTGCACTGAGCTGCTGTTGGCTTGAAGGTTAGTAAAAGGGTTAAAACCTGTATTTGAATGCAGTGTTTCTAGTGATAGGTATCAGGTGCCTATGTAGGCAGCTATGGGGTGTGGAAAACAAGTTTTATTTTTAAATTCAATAAATCTTTATGTGTGGGGAATGACTCAATGTAATGTGTGTGTCTGATATAACCAGCATGTGTTAGATTAGAAAAAGGTAAGAACAGGGAAACTAAGGTATACCTTTAAGGGTACCAGTACCAATACCATGAAACTTTACTAGAATGCCCTGAAATTCTGCGTACGGTTACATGGTTTACAGATATAGCTTTCAACCTTGTAATTGCGGGCTTGTTCAATTAAATCTATTTGTAACTGTTGCAATCGATTTAATTGAACAAGCCCGCAATTAGATGGCCGAAAGGCTAATCCGTAAACCATGTAACCCTATGTAGCATTTCAGGACATTATCATGATCAATAAAGCAAGCTCGTAAGTAACGATTTAGAAACTGGCAATAGTAAATGAGACCGTCATCATGACATCAGTATAACATGGCGTTTTTTCAAATCATGAATTTGTGTTTAGACGTCCAAAATGTGATTTGGCTCGCAAATCCAGCAATTTAAAAATAAATTTTAATGAATGAAGAAGCTGTTATAGTCCATGTGGGTGGTCTGATATGTATTAACTCCTTGATTCCCGAGATTGATATAGCACAGAAATTAAAGGTGTTGTGCAATTATTTTTTATATCTTTCATCTCTTTCCCCGTATTTTAAAGTCCAGTATTGTGTTTTTATTTGCTTTTATAGCGTTACGAACAAGTGTTAATCACCTTGCAAGTCCTATCTGGTACTCGTAGAATTGTTTGCTACATTTGTCATTTACGACTGTGAAAACAATTGCGGGATTGTGAAATTGTTGCAATTAAATTGCGGTTTACGATTTTAGCGATTGTAACATTTACGTGCTTAAAAGATCAAAGGCTTAGATGGTTTGGAGTTACGATTTTGACAACTGCAGGTATTTTAAAGATGTAACTCGCAAATAGATTGCGGGTAGGTAGAGGAGGCCAATTGAATACCAGTAACTCTTGAGGGCTACATTATGGGGTTCAGTAATTGCGATTTTGACAATTTAATAAGGCCCCTGGTGTCACACGGTAAATCGAATACCTGACCTATCTGGGTTGCCTTGAGGACCAGTTTGGAAACCACTGCTATATAGCATTGACATCATAAAGCCAGTATTACTTTACTTCCCTGAAATGTTGCACGTGTTTGAATTAATATGTGTTCTAACTATAAGAATATAATGTTCCAACATATAATCTCTGCTAGATTGATATAAACAAGGCCAATGTTATGTCTGTTAGTTTTACCACGTTCAATCACAGCATTTTTCAAGTCACAATTCTGATCATATCAGAGGGATCAAAAAAATGTCTGTGACAAGTAATTAAACTGGGTGGGCTAATTGGTTCTTATCTGCTACCCATATGCTATGCATTTTATGTTTTCATTTACTCCTGAAGAATGTTAAGCAGTTAATGGAAAGTGTGACATGAGAAAATAGAGCAGCAGGTGCACAAAAAGACTGCTTTAAAGAAAAAAAAAAACATCAACATTCTTATGTTATTTCAGTTGGAAGAGACTGCATACAATAAAGTTTGCAGGAGAATAATGTATTGTATTTTTTTTTACTTTCCTAGTCTACTGTATTTGTTTTCTTTTAAAGAGAAATGTTCTTGCTTGGTTTAAATAAAATAAATAAGTAAAAACAGCTTTGAATGTTAGATATAAATTATTGCTCATTTAATATGAAGTATATTTTTCCATCTCCAGCATTGTTGAGTTATTGCTTTTAATATGGAGGAATTTAATTTGTTTATGATTTTTTACTCGTTATGATACTTTTGTTACTGTTCACTAGTTCTGTATCAATACAGCATCATGTTTAACTACCTCAACTGACCTACTGGATATCATAAAGTAAAATGATGATGGCCTTCCTGAACTATATAGATTAATATAACACCCATGTAAAAAAAGAACATTTAATTGTGATAGATATTGAAACATAATTGTATTTGGAAACCTGCATTAGAAATATATTCAGAAAGAATATTGCAGAAATATACTGTACAGTTGATGATTTATTATTATCTTTATCAATGTAGTTGTATTCCAAATTACAATAACAGTTTTAAAAACATTATGATTTCATTCTAAGTTCCACATAACAAAGGTTGTGATTAGATCCTGCTGGTATAAATGTTATGCAATTAGGAGTGTTGGGATATTTTTGAAAGCACAGACCTCCTAAATCAGATAATTTTTATTATCTGTTTGTTTTGTGTTGTGTGTGGTCTTTGTGATAATGGGAAATGAGCCGTGTAAATGCCTGTGCAGAACCACTTGGTTTTGTAAATGTGATGATTCAGTAGCTAAAACGCAGACACAGACTTCCAGGCATCTAGAACTTCCAGATTCCCATTTACCACCAGATCCATTCTCACATAACTGACTACAAAACATGTTTTTGCAATAAGTTGAAGTCCATGATAAACACAACCGTGTTAGTATGTATTTGATGTCTTTTTTTTACAAATTACTTAAGAGTTTAAACTCATAATTTGAAATACTTGATAGTAAAATATATATATTTTTTAACAATCCATTAATCATCATCAAGGAGCCTATAAAGAATCAGCAAAAGTGGGGTATTTCTGTAAAAACACTAATAGTGATCCATCAGTTAGGATTTGGTGCTTTTACCCCTGCGACCTGGTTCGATTCCAGTCAGGGAACCAGGAGGTCACACGACCCTGAAGCCATGCGGGATTGGCTTGGTCAGTACTTACACAGTACTTTATGCTTGTGGCCCACTGGAGAAGTATCACATGGTTGTGTTTATCATGGACTTCAACTTATTGCAAAAACATGTTTTGTAGTCAGTTACGTGAGAATGGATCTGGTGGTAAAGGGGAATCTGGAAGTTCTAGATGCCTGGAAGTCTAAATCTCTGCCATGAATATCAAGTGGATCAGCATAGTGTGTCGTGTCCATTAGGTTACAGAGAGTTGGACACGACTGAACGGCACACACAAAGCGTTATCAAGCAGGGAAAAAGTAATAAAGCTAATTTTTAATTAGAAAAAAGTAAATACATGTTGGTTCTTCTGCAAGAGGTATCCATGATGCATTGCAGTTAATTTGCAAATAACTTGTTTTAAGCATGTACAGTGGGAAGAGATAGGTATCAAACTCTACAGATTAATTGTTGATTAATTACTGATTATTTAAAAAATCCACCTCACTTCTCCGCCTTCTCAGCTGCTCTCCTTCATTCTTCCTTCCGCTGATGCATTAAATCAGTGTTCCGCATCTGGTGTGCCATGGCACACCAGTGTGCCGTGTGACAATGCTATGTGTGCCACCAATCCCATACATGTGGCCAGTCGTGTATAATTTTGCGGCTCGCGGGATTCAACACAATTCCACAAGGACCTTGCGTGTTATTTCAGCGCCAGCCAGCACTAGCAGCAGAACTAGAAATGGACGCTAGATGGCGCTGTGACTTATTCAGTCAGCTCTGGCTCACTGAATAAGTCACAACGCCATCTAACGTCCAGTTGCAGTTCTGCTGCTGGCTCTGGCTGGCGCTGAAATAACACGCAAGGTCCGGGGAAAGTTATTCTTGTGAGCTGCCCCTTTTGTGCATTAGTTGCATTGCTGGTAATGGCTAGCTGTGTGGCCCAGGCTGGGGGGGGGGGGGGGGGGGGGGGGACTGGGACCATGTGAACTTGAAGCAGCAGCTACGTCCTCCAGGTTCAGTAATAAGGGCAATCAGAGCTGCACACTCACAATCCAGATGGGGACACATCTGCTGCAGGTAAATATGTATTTTACATTGCAGTTGTAATGCATAATAAAGACTTATTGTATATGATTATGCATTGCTGCCAGTGAGGGGTTAATATCTGTATTGTGTGCATCCTATCTTGTGTATATTTATATATATATTTACTTTTCGGGGAAGAAGTTTGTTGTGCCGTGGGTAAAAAAAAAAGGTTGAGGAGCACTGTATTAAAGCACAGACCCACACTGCAAGCTTTTAGAAAGTGGTGAAGGTAGACAAAATGGAAACTTCTTCAAATAAAAGGAGTCTTCAAAAATTATGATTTGTGTCAAACATGTTTTTTATATTCATGACTTACATTGCTAAGTTGTTTTTTTGGTACATACTTTGCATACATTGTTTTTGCCTTGAACTATAGTTGTTCCTTTATAATACCCTCCTAGGCAAAATTGATTTTACTGACTGGCCCCTCTACCTGCCACATATTCACATTGGGCTAGGCTTACTAACCTACTTTTACCATATTCATGAAGACTGCCTTATTAAAATGAACTTAGTAAAACATTATCTAACTCTCTCCACATGGGCATGAAACTGGTGACAATTGTTGGCAAATGGTAAGTTCAACAAACTGTAATGTGTTGGCTTATCCACAAGTAAGTATTACCAAATTATGTTCATTGTATATTGCTAATATAAGCTCTAACTTTAAGTTATATTTACTTTAAGATTTCTATAATAAAACAAATCACTGGGTGTAAAAAATAATTCAGTAAATGAGGTGGATGAATACATTTTAAAAACCTATACTTTAGTAAATCACAACAAAATTGAGACTTAAGTAAATATTTTTTGAAAAAAAAGCCTGCACAATATTTTAATAAAGAAAAACAAAAGTCACTTTGTTCTAAATAAATGTCTGAAGTAAATGGAAAATACTGCAGGCCAACTTATCTGGTCATGTACAATATTTGTCTGTAAATAAATCAGCACTGCTCCATTAACATTTCTGAGACACTGCATTTTTCTTTCTTGAGCTTCAAAATAGCAAATAAAAGTAGTGTGCAAACAGAACTATGATTGTGTTGCTTGTTTAGTGAGTATTGTCATTTTGCTATTTAAAATCATGGATTTCTAGTTTTAGATTTGAAACTGTGACAATTTTGATCACTCTGAAACATGTAAAAACTACATATACATTGTATAGACTTTTCAAAAACATTGCTATTTTGTTAGTTTAGACTAAAAAAAGGGCTAGTTTTATATTTGTCCCAAGGAAGATCCCACTTCAACATTTTAGCAAATAATTTTGCAATGTTTTGTTTAGTCTCTGGTAAGGTTTTGCTAATGCAATAACCACAACTAATCTAAATAGCAGACGAAGCAAGGAAATCCCAGCTGTAATTTGGCAGCAGAAAGTTTGGGGATATCAATATCTGACAAGAAACATCCACTTAAGCCTAATGTAACTATTACCTCATTAGAAGTGGAACTTTACACTGTTCATAAGATTCATTTTGCTGTAGGTATAACACAATGTTTATAATTTAGAACTAGTTCCTAGGGAAAGATTTTTTTTAAGTACACATGTATTGAAATCTGTGATGATGAATATGATTTTGAATTCTCAGCCATTTTATATTGCCTGCTGTTCTATAAAAGGAAAGAGAGGGGGAGAGCAATTTCTCTTTAACAGACTAACTCAAGACAAGAGGCCTCTCACCAAACCATATGAATCCACTTACATGTAAATTGCTTGTCTATATGAATTAAGGTGAAGGTTGTGAAAGAACTGCTTTTCTGTGTTTACCATAGGATTTTTGACAGGCTCTTTCCTCTTTCAAGTAAATTTGGCCGAAGTCCATTGGCAGTACAGTTTTAAGTAAACTCTTTTGTTACATTAACAAGGTTATACCATAACTGGGGCAGATTTCCAACTGCATGAATTGAGTCCTAGGTATTTGGGAACTAGACAATAATTAAAACCTTTGCATCGAACAGTGAGTTTGCTTATGCATCTAGTGCTATGGAGAACAAAATGCAGCCCTGGTGAGAGATCTAACCATCTGAGATTCCCACTGGAGTTTCTGTCCTCCCCTATGAAGCAGAATAGTATCATAGCATAGATAAAATACTTCACTCTCTCTGCCTTAATAACCCACAGTCAACTCTACCTAAGTACAAAAAAGCATACAATATTTTATCACCTTTAAAGGACGCGTATGATCATGTATAAAACGTACCTCACATAAAAAAAATTGCAATCTGTCACATGATCTGTCATTACATATACACACCTTTTTTGAAAGGCCCCAGAGGCTGCAACACCTAAGCAAGAGGCACCACTACGCAAACACTGCCATGAAGTCCAAGGAACTCTCCAAACAAGTAAGGGACAATGTTGTTGAGAAGTACAAGTCAGGGTTAAGTTATAAAAAAATATCCAAATCTTTGATGATCCCCAGGAGCACCATCAAATCTATCATAACCAAATGGAAAGAACATGGCACAACAGCAAACCTGCCAAGAGACGGCCGCCCACCAAAACTCACAGACCGGGCAAGGAGGGCATTAATCAGAGAGCCAGCACAGAAACCTAAGATAACCCTAGAGGAGCTGCAGAGTTCCTCAGCAGAGACTGGAATATCTGTACATAGGACGACAATAAGCCGTGCGCTCCATAGAGTTGGGCTTTATGGCAGAGTGGCCAGAAGAAAGTCATTACTTTCAGCTAAAAACAAAGTGGCACGTTTTGAGTTTGCGAAAAGGCAAGTGGGAGACTCCCAAATTCTATGGGGGAAGGTGCTCTGGTCTGATGAGACTAAAATTGAACTTTTCAGCCATCAAAGAAAACACTATGTCTGGTGCAAACCCAACACATCACTTCAAAGATGGATGGTGCTAAATACAGCGATATTATTGAGCAAAACCTCTACCACTCACTGTGCGTGATTTGAGGCCAGGACGGAGGTTCACCTTCCAGCAGGACAATGACCCCAAACACACTGCTAAAGCAACACTTGAGTGGTTTAAGGGGAAACATGTAAATGTGTCGGCATGGCCTAGTCAAAGCCCAGACCTCAATCCAATAAAAAATCTGTGATCAAACTTAAAGATTGCTGTTCACAAGCATCCAACTTGAAGGAGCTGGAGCAGTTTTGCAATGAGGAATGTGCAAAAATCCCAGTGGTAAGATGTGGCAAGCTCATAGAGACTTATCCCAAGCGACTTGGAGCTGTTATTGCCGTAAAAGGTGGCTCTACAAAGTATTGACTTTAGGGGGTGAATAGTTATGCACATTTACTTTTTCTGTTATTTTGTCCTATTTGTTGTTCTTCAAAGTTGTGGGCATGTTCTGTAAATTAAATTATGCAAATCATAAAAATCATAAAACAATCCATGTTAATTCCAGGTTGTGAGGCAACAAAACACGAAATATGCAAAGGGGTGTGAATATTTTTGCAAGGCACTGTATATTCATGTATGCTGCTGTGGAATCTGCCATTTTGCGTTAAACAACTCACGAATGCTAACTTTTTTATTTTACAAGAACATTAGGAAGTAGCAGGCAGAAGCAGGCAAGAAAACAAAATGAAAGTCTGCAGCAAAGAATAATTGCATATAAAAGTTGCAAAATGTCTAGGTTATGCTTATATATTTGTGTTTTTTAGAAACATTTTAACCAATATTAACCATAAAGAAAAAAGTTGAGCAAAGTGTTCCTTTAACAGAAATGTTAAAGCTTTTACAAAATGTGTTCTGCACTCTGCCACAGTTTGTAAAATTGAAGGTAGCTCCAGCTTAACATTTTCGTTTTTTTTTTACCTCAAAATATCAACCGCTTTAACTTTAATAATTTGAAAAATATGTTCATACAAAACTATACTTAAAGGGATTTGGAGGGTTTCTGGATTTTACCAAGTATGTAACATACCTATGTAAATTTCAACTTTTATGCATCTTGACTTATTAAGAAGTGATTAAAACCTCTGTTTATACTACTTACAATAAAACATCACATATATAGTTGTCAGTGTTGTAAACGCTTACAATGTTGGTCACACTTTTTGTGCCTCACCAAGCGAGGCGAGCCGTCGACCACAAGCCTTGCGTCACCCTCAGTAGTACCTGGTTCCAGCCAGAAGGGGCTGCAATGTGCGCCAAAGGCGCTCATTGCTGGGCTTGCGATGATCACCGGAGGCGCTCATTGCGAGACCCCCAGGGCTTTCATCACTCCCACTACCTGGTTCCTGACAGTGCAAGGCTTGCAATGAGTGCCGGAGGCGCTCATCCCGAGGTCCCCAGAGCTTGCATCACCTCCTCCTAGCCTACCCAGGGCTCGCATCACCCACTCCAGTACCTTGATGCGAACCTGCCACAGTACCTGGGTGCGACCCTGCCAGTAGCTGAAGCACCTACCTGTATGCACGCCTGCCAGCAGCGATGCACTCCGTCTTCTCCTCTGCGCCTCCCCTCGCAGCTGGATCCAGAAAGTAGTTCCGGACGGAGGACAGGAGCCACAGAGGAGGTGATTGCGGCGCTGCTGGCAGTGTCCTATCCAGGTACCAGACACAAGGGAGGGAGAGGGGGAACGGAGACACAAGGGAGGGAGAGTGGGGAAGGAGACACAAAGGAGGGAGAGAAGGAGACACAGGGGAGGGAGAGGGGGAAAGAGATATGAGGGGGGAAGTAAGAGGGGGAAAGGAGGAACAGGAGAGGGAGAGTGGGCAAAGGAGACAAAGGGGAAGGAGAGGAAGAAGAGGGAGAAAGGAGATACAGGGGAGGGAGACGGGGGAAAGGAGACACGGGAGAGGTGGGAAAGGAGGCACAGGAGAGGGGGAAATGAGACACAGCAGAGAGAGGAGGGGGAAGGAGAGACAGGGGAGGGGGGATTTTATTCCCGTCATTTTTTACTGGCAATTTCCTAGTATATGTTAAGTATTAGTCTGTCCACTGCAGTATATTCAGACACAGACACACCTTCTTTAAAATGATTACATTTTCATATCTGTGGGGCCCTTTTTAGAAGTATTGCACAACATTTATACAAATCTTAAGGTACTTGTCCATTACATGGTTTAATGTAGCAACTATTTTGTTTTTCATAAAACATTTGGTTTCTGAACTCTGCTTGGATCCATTAGTAAGCCTAAAACATTTTCCATTCTGCAAACTCCTGATGTAATGAAACGGTAACAAAAGGGAAAAGGTACTGTGTTTTAAAGAAGTCTGCTTGGTCTGTCCTCTATTTCTGTATGAGGTGGTAAGCATGCTTGCAAGAAAAGTTATATTGTGTGGAGAGCATATGGTCATTTGTCAACCACGTTCAGAAAACAGGAAGCATTTGAGTTTAACAAGATTATGTCAGCATTCAAGTATGGGGCTTGGTAGAATGGTATACAAGCATAGGCTGAATGTTTTTCATAATGGCATGTGATATGCAGGCCGGGATAGAACTAAGAGGGGTTTTGCTGAACCACACATTTTAGAATTAAGCAACACACAAGTTTAGTACCTAAAATGATAAAATTGAATATATTGAATTATTTCAGTATTAAAACTCCATCTGTTTCTCATTAGCAAAGTAGAAGCATAGCGTTACAATTCATTTCATGATGGCAGTTCTGAAAGCAAAAACTTATTTAGATTTGTCAAACAAAGAATATTCTGTTGAACACACTATTCTTTAGTAAAACAAAATTAATGTACTATAAATTACCTATGATATAAACAATTAGCCAATTACTAAATACTGAAGCCTGCAAATGAAATACTTACATATACTTTTGTAGAGTCCAGTTGTTATAGGAATCCAGAAGTTTGTTTTCGTATATACTGGAGAGGAGAAGTGGATGGAATCTGATTGGTACATTATAAAGGAACTAGCGACTTGCCCATCAAAAAATGACGGTCAATAGAATTTTAAAGCTGGAAATGCTGTTTGTGACACAATGTGATTTTCTAACACTCTAAATCTTTTTCTTATCTACAAAGAAGTAGAAAAATATATATTACATTTTTTTTATTGTTTTAACAATGTACTGTTAAACCATATCAAACTTTTTAATTGTCATGTATGGAATAATAATATAACAATCCATCCAATTTCTCTGAAAAACGTATTTTAAACCATTACATGAAGTTTTCTAATATTTAAGTCATATTGTAAACAGTGTGTAAGTTTTTTTTTTTTTTTTTTTTTTTAAACAATACTAACATGAAATTGAGCTTTTTGTAAATGAGTCTCTTCAACCATGACAGAATGCTTTAACATACAAACTTTAGTTTAAACTACTGTTAAAACACATAGGTATTGAATCCAGAGGAAGGCAAACAGTAAAAAAAAAACATTGCAACTTAGCCAATTGTCTCAAAAGGGGAAAAAATTAATTCCTTCCTGACCCAATTAAATGGCGATCAGATTACTCCCTGGACGAATACTTTCTATTTAATTGTACATTGAATTTTGTTAACAAATGTTTCTGCTGCAAATGACATAAATCTTTTTTAACATTTACTAAATGAATTTCGTGAACTTTTGAACAATGCAAATATTAACATAAGATACTAACATTTAACCTTAATTTATTTTAAACTATATTGAGCTTGAATATTGAATCCAGTGGAAGGCAAATTTAAATAAATGTAATGTAACTGTGTACATTTTTTGAAAGTGTTATAAGTGTTAGTGTTATAAAATAATTCCTTCCTGACTCCATTAACTGGATCAATAATCTATATATCATGCACCATTTTAATTTGTGAAGAAATTATGATGCTGCTACTAACATTAAACTTTAATGACAAAGAATGCATCAACCTATCAGTCCTTTTCAAACATATTTTTAAGCTTACGAACCTGTATGAAACATATTACATTTTAAACAATTTCTAAAATGCAAACTTATTGTTTTGTGGAGCCAATCATGTCTAAACTGACTTCCTAGATTTATATTCCTTGAAACTGTTTTCCTTTCAAAGAGCATAGCAGCCTTTTATTTCTATATATGTGATGTAAGTCCTTTTTTTGTTTTTTCTTTTTTTTCCTTTCTTCCTTTTGTGTTGGTTATTACTGTAATGTTCTGAAATTGCTGACATATCTGTGTAACTGAAATAGTGTTCCACTAAGAAGAGGGCAATTGACCTTTAATTTCTTCCTTCAAATGAAACCACTATTATCTGTGATTACAAAACCTCGTAGTACACAATATTTTTTTGTAAAAATACGGCCATTGTGTAGTAGATCACCCTGACTTGGGTTGTCTTCAACTGAAACTTTAATTGCATCTGCATTTGTGCACCTTGAAAGAGCAACATAGTTGTCCATGTGCAAAAACAGGTTCTTGTAAAAAAAAATACCCACCGACTTAAAATTTTGTCCTTGGGATTTATTGATGGTCATGGCAAATACCATGATAACTGGAAATTGTCTCCTTTGAAGGACAAAAGGCAAACCACTCTCACTTGGAGCTAAATCAATTCTTGGTATATAAACTCGTTCACCTTTATGGGTCCCAGTCATAATTTCATCATGTATAAAATGATCTTTTAACTCGTGCACAATTAATCTGGTCCCATTACAAATTCTTTTTTTGGGGATTCATATTTCTTAATAACATGACAATTGCCCCTTTTTTCAATTGCAAAACATGTGGTGGCATTCCAGATGGGGTTAAAGAATTAATAAATTTGATACTAAAATTTGATTTACTGTCTTTATCATCAGCCAGAACTGAATCTGCACTGTAACAATTCTTTTGTGGTGCGTTGATGAATTTTAAAATTTCGTTATTTAGATTCAAGGCATCTATATATTTTTTTTTTTATAACAATGAGTTTTATTGTCACTACATGTCATATAACAATTTACACCTTGTACCATGGCTCGCAGGCCTTTCTGGTTTTCATATATCCAAGAATCTCAACATACATGTATTTGTAATCAACAACATAAAAGAAAAACTTTGTAATAACGCAGCATGTACAGTCAAGATGAGTGTTCACCTGTTGCAAATCGAGCCTTAAGGCTATGGTACATATAAAGTGACTATTTCTTTTTTTTTTTCCATTTTATTTTGAACATAAATCTTTTAACAACGTGTTTCAATACTGCAAACTTAAACTGCTTGCTGGCCTGGCCTGTCCCTTAGAGAATCCCCTAATACGGGTAATTTATGATGAGGATGTCCCCCCCTCCCTTCCCATACTACCTCCCTTGGCCCTCAGTCCGACCTATTTGGGGGAAAGATTCTACTTTTTAGCTAGACATTAGTCCTAACAGCCTAGGGCTAGGCCTATGTATACTATCCATGGGTCCCATATTTTCCTGAAGTTGTCCATAGAGTCATCCAGTAGGTGGGTAATTCTTTCGTTGATGGCAATATAATTTATCTTATGTTTGATCAGCTGGAAGCTTAGGTTACTGGATTTCCAGGATTTAGCAATATGACTCTTGGTTGCCAGGGTTATGTATTGCAGCAGCCTGTTTTGGGGAGGTGTAAGGGTGTTAAGGGGGATCCCCAGCAGCATGTTGTCTATAGACTTATCCACCTGGGTACGGAATAATTCCGAGGCTAGTTCCGAAACCAGGTCCCATATCTTTGCTACTTTGGGGCAGGACCACCATATATGGGGGAATGTCCCAACTACCTGGCATCCCCTAAAGCACAAATGGTTTTCTGACTTTTTCCATTTAGCGAGTTTTTCCGGGGTTATGTATACTCTGTGTAACACCTTGATGGCAGTTTCTAAAATGCTATAGTTCAGGGAGCCCCTATATATGTTGGACCAAGCTATTCTCCATTTACCTACATCCCAATTCGTATTCATGTCAGATTCCCAGTCTACCATGTGTTTAAATTTGAGACCTACCGGTCTAGCATTAAATGTTTTGTAGAGCATCCCTAGGGTGCCTTTCGTTAGAGGTGCCACTTGGCACGTTTTTGATAGCCAGTTCATTTCCGGAATTTTATGGTTCTCTAACAAGGTTAATACGAGATGTTTAAGCCTGCAGAAATTGTAGTGTTCTGTCAAGGGTAGATCGTGTTTGTCCCTTAATTTTTTGAACGAGATGATTCGCCCCTGCTCAATCCACTCTCCTAGCCTATCTAGTTTTTTGCTCCTCCACCAGTGTTGGGAAGCCGAGTTTAGGCCAACTGACATCTGAGGGTGATTAAGGAGAGAGATCATGTAAGAAGGTTTGGGAAATAATTTTGTATGCATGTGGGCCCATTTCCAGCAAGTGAGCGTGTGTTTTATCATAGGATTGGGAATATTTCTCAATTTGGGGGGAATATCTGGTAGCCACATAATTGTGTCCCAAGTCAATGGTCTCATTGACTGGTTTTCTATATAAACCCACGCTGGTTGATGTGATATTGAATGGGCGATTGGCAACCAGGATAGTTGAGCGGCTTTGTAATAAAGTTTAAAGTTAGGGCAGGATAATCCTCCATCTAGTTTGTGCAAATACATGATTCTTTTCGCGATTCTTGATGGGCCCTGGTTCCAAATGAATCTAAAGATCTGCCTTTGGAAATTAGACAACTCTTTGTTTCTTACCGGGATCGGGAGGGTTCTAAACAAGTAAAGAAGTCTGGGTAAAATGTTCATTTTTATTGTGTTAATTCTCCCCACCCAGGAGAGGCGAAATTTCGTCCATCGACCTAAATCTGTAATCAAGGTTTTTAGTAGCTTAGAATAGTTCTCAACGTAAAGATCCCCCAGGTTTGCCGTTAACCTTATTCCTAGGTAATTTATGTATTTTATGTCCCAGTTAAATTTATACTTATCGTGTAGACTATTTTTTTCTGTTGCCGGAACATCTATGGCCAGGGTCTCTGTTTTCTCTAAGTTTAGTTTTAGGCCCGATAGTCGGCCAAACTTTTCCAGTGTTTTAATGAGTTCCGGAATTGAGTTAGTTGGGTTGGTTACTACGCATAGTAGATCGTCTGCGAACAGGCAGATCTTGAAGTGGTGATGTCCCACCTTAATTCCGGAGATCTCCGAGTTTGCCCTGATTTCCCTGGCTAGGGGTTCCATAGCCATAGCAAAAAGCAAAGGTGATAGCGGGCATCCCTGCCTAGTCCCCCTTCCTATTGTTATGTTCGGATTCACAGGACCTGGGAGTTTCAGTTTCGCCGAAGGGGAGCTATAGAGAGATTTCAGCAGGTTAATGAACTGTCCACTGATGCCAAATTTATTTAGGGTCGCGAATAGATAAGGCCATTCTAGAGTATCGAAAGCCTTTTCTATATCAAAGGCCATAAGACATGCAGGGGTTTTGGAGATTTTGGCTTCGTGTATGAGGTTAAGGACTTTCCTAATATTGTCCCCCGCTTGTCTGTGGGCTACAAAGCCTACCTGATCATTATGAATCAGTCTTGGCAAGAAAGAAGCTAGTCTATCCGCCATGATTTTGGATAGAATTTTCATGTCACAATTTAGGAGTGAGATTGGCCTGTAGTTTTTCATTTCTAGGGGATCCCTCCCTTCCTTGGGGAATAGAACAATTTCAGCAGTGTTAAGCTCTGCAGGTATTTTTTCTCCTGCTAAAATGTTGTTAAAGAGTGTAACTAGGTGTGGTCCCAACGTTTCTATAAATGTTTTATAATAGTTATTGGTAAAACCGTCTGGTCCCGGAGCTTTACCCTCTTTAAGTTTGTGAACCGTTTTACGCACCTCGTCTAGCGATATTGGGGCGTTAAGGGCTCCCAGTTCTTCCCCCGTTATGGTGGGGAGATCAATTGAATTGAGAAATGATTTCATCTCAATACGGTTGAGAGATGGGGATCCTTCATAGAGGGAATTAAAGTAATTGGTGAAGGTAGACTTAATTTTACTTGGGTTTGCTGTGAGTTCACCCTCCCTTGTTTTTATTTGGTGGATTTTATTCTGTGTATTTTTTGATTGTAATTTTTTGGCTAGGAGTGGGCCTGGTTTATTTGCTTTGTCAAAGAATTTTTGCTGAGTCCACCTTAGGGCTTTCTCAGTTTGGTCTGAGAGGACAGCGTCTAGATCCGTCCTAACCTTTTCAATTGCCTGTCTGTTTTTGGAGTCCGGTTTGGCTTGGTTTAGTTTTTCTAGTCTTGTTAGTTCTGCTTGCAGTTCAAATTCTTTAGCTTTTCTTTGTTTTTTGTGGTGAGAGGCAATTTTAATAAGGGATCCCCTGATATAGGCCTTGTGTGTGGCCCATACAATGCTTGCCCTTACTTCTGGGGTGAGATTAATCTGGAAGAAAAGATCTAGATCGTGGGAAATTTGGTTTTTGATCTCTGGGTTGGCTAGAATTCGTTCGTTTAGTCTCCAAGAGAATGTGGGCCTCCCCCCTGTAGCCCAGCTCAATGCCAACTTTACGGCGGCATGATCAGACCATGTACAGGGAGTATGTTCTGATCTCTTTACCTGGTCTAAAAGTGAGGAATCTGCCAATATGTAGTCTGTCCTGGAATAGGTATTATGTACTTGGGAGAAAAAGGAGTATTCCTTAGCTGTAGGGTGTGTTTCCCTCCAGACGTCTGTTAAATTTAACTTAAGGAGTAAGCGCTTAATTATCTTTATTTTCTTCGTGAACCTCTCTTGACCCCCCTTCCCCGTCCTATCTTGCGTCGGGTCCATCACCAGGTTCAGGTCCCCCACTATTATTATTTTTCCGAGCCCTGGCTTGTCTAACATTTTTAGTACGTTTATTACCGTTTGATGTGGGTTAGATGTGGGGGCATAGATAGAAACAAGGGTTGTCTTAATGCCCTGTATTAGTCCTGTTATTATTACAAAACTACCTGCCGGATCAGTCTGTCTGTGTTCTAGCGTAAAAGGGAAGTTCCTGTGAAGGAGAATAGCCGCCCCTCCTTTTTTAGTTCTTTGGTTCGCTAGGAAAACCGTTGGGTAGTTCTTGTGGAGAAAATTTGGGTGGTTATTGTGGACAAAGTGTGTTTCCTGCATGAATATGACAGAGGGGTTACTATCTTTATAGGATAGAAAGGCCTTGCGTCGTTTAAATGGTGAGTTAAAACCCTTGACATTGTGTGTTAGGAATATTATATCTAAATTATTCAGATTTTCTGCCATGTGTGTGGAGAAGTGCAGCGATATTTTGACTTACCCCAATCCAGAGGAGGAGTCCCTAAAGCCCTGAGGCCTGGAGAGATATGCTGGGAGAGTGGATCGCCCCCTGACCTGGCGGGTATAACCCCTGGGAGTCTATCGTCTGGGGGACGGCTGTTTTCTAACCTGATGGAATTACCTTTGGGTTGTTTTACATTCAGGAATGGAGAGTAAGGAACAGCCAGCAAGCTAGTAAAACAGTAAGGAAATAATAAGACATAACAAAAAAACAAATGAAGATAACATGAGAACATTTCAAAGACAGTGATCCTCATTAAATTTTACCGATTGCACCTAGATGCCTAGGGTGGAGAGGAAAAACAGTCCTCTCCCAGTCCCTAGTATGAGGAAAAAGTGTACCTTCGAGTAGTTCCTTAATAGGCAAGTTATAACTTTACCCTACCAAACAATAACCTTGGATTTGGCCTGTACCTGGGAAAACACTAGCAATGTAAGAAGAAAATATATCTAGATCTATATACTTTTTGACATGAACTCATTCTTCTCTAGGGTAATATCTAAGCGTATGTGTTTCAATTCACAATATACAATGATATTTTTTTACATTGTTAGGCTTACTAACTAATATTAAACCTTTTGTACTTTGATTTGATATTTCTCACATATCTAGGTATTGCTAAAGTTCACCCTTCCTCCACCGGTAAGGGGGGAGTGTTTGGGGTGAGCCTGCCGGAAGTCCCAGGCTCGGGTTGTAGCAAATATGCAGTCTCTCTTTGGTTTCTTTGTTTATTGTGAACCGGCATCTCTGTCCACTGCCTTGATGGTCTGTCTTTTGGCCTCTCTGTTCGTTGTATACGAAACTCTTCGCTAGTGGCCAGTTTGAGCTGGATCAAGTGTTTTTGGCAGTCTTCCAAAGAGAGAGCAGAATAAGTGGCTCCTCCGGCTTGGAACAGTAAGCGGAATGGGAAACCCCATTTGTACGGGATCTTGTTCTTTATAAGAACATTTAAAGCTGGTTTCATTTCCCTGCGCTTGAGCAGAGTGGATGGGGCAATATCCGCAAAAATCTGTAGTTGGGATCCATCTGGGCCAACCACTCGTGGAGAATTTCTGGCAGCAGAGAGGATATTGTCCCTTGTTCTTTGTCGGAGGAATCGAACTATAGTGTCTCTAGGTAGACTCTGATTGACGGATGCTCCCAAGGCCCTATGAGCCCTTTCAATTTCAATCTCTTCATCTTCTCCTTCCGGCAGCAAATATCGAACTACCTCCTTGATGTAGGGTACCAGGTTAGTTACCCGTTTGTTGATCCCTCTAAAGCGAATGTTATTTCTGCGGGACCGATTTTCAATATCCTCCAGTTTGTTTTCCAGGATGATGATTCTGGCAGAATTAGCCGAGATATCTTTCCTGTCCTGCCCTTGAGTTGATACCAATTGGTCCGTGAGGTTCTCTAGCATATGGGTTCTCTGTCCCAGCTCTTGAATTTCTTTCTTAAAGTCCTGCACGGCCTGGGAGAGTTGGGTCTTTAGCAAGATTTCAAATCTTGTGATAATCTTGTCTATCATCTCCGGCTCCTGTAAAGTGCTCTTCTGTCCTCCCTCCATGTCTGAATTGTCAGATAAATCTGCAGCGGGGTTCTGGAGCGAGGGTTGACGTTTTGGGAGCGTTTGGAAGTGTTCTGGAATTCCTTTGGCTGCCGAGCTTTTGCGTGATTTACCCTTCATTTTCCATGCAGGTTGTCATTTGTAATTCACTGGGGCGCCGTTGTTAGTCCAGGTCCTGAGAAATGAGGTTTAGTAGTCTGTAGCGGGGTTTCCCATGTTCTTATCCCTTTCTTTTAGGTTAATACATTGCCGTACTGTATAGCTGTGCTGTGTTTTCCCTGGTAGGGCCTCCTCCTTCTTGTTAGTTTAACATTGCCATGGATATCCGTGGAGTCAGTTCAGTATGTATGCTCTGTGGAGGTTGTTTAACCTGCATTTATCCAGCTCCCATTTGAAGCCACAGGACACTGTAATAACTCTCCTTATGCTTTGCCAAGGGTGCTTAGCCTAGATCAGTCCTGTACCCTTTTAAATAGTCTTGCAAATTCCCGATGGACAAGGGGCCCTGCACCCCTCCAGGTTGGTTAATGGTGCTCAGTTTCCCCCACTCTAGGGAACAAAATGGCCGCCACCACCTGTATGTGGTATGTAAGGAAGGTTAGTTCATGTGCCCCCTCCTCAGATAAGATGGGTAGCTTGCCTGGATTTGTTTGGGGTTTCTTTGAGTCCCTCAGCTCCTTCAGGGCTTCTTGAGAAGCGGGGAGAGAGCCCTGCTTACTGGCAGCAGCCTTTGCTGTTATTTTTGGGTGGATGCGTGGTCTAAAATGGCGTCCCTGTTATTTTTCGCGCCCTTCTCTCCCTTTGACCCCTAGATGGATCCTGGGGTCCCTTCTCCCGCTGCCCCTCTGGAGAATCACCCCTCTTCCTCTTTTTTTTTTCTCCCTTTTGTGCCCCCCAAGGGATGGGATGCCGTTTCGGGTCGCCCTGTCTGGGCCCCTACTTCTGCTATCTTGTTCGGCGTTCCCTTATGGCCCCCCTGCAGTACTCACTTTTGGTGTAGTGTGCAGTTGAGAGGTGGGTCAGCGTTGCGTGGGGAGTAATGTCTGCCGGGTCTTCTCTTTTTCCCTGCATGCGGGGGAATAGTTCTGTATGGGAGGCTGTCCCTGCGTGCCAGCGCCAGACTGTGAGGCAGGTCTGACTAGGCCGTGGGCTTGTTCTCCCGTTCTCCCGGCCGGATCCGCCCGATTTTGGTGTCCCCGTGTTCCTGGGGCACCCCTATCCGTGAGTGTGTTGGAGTTATGGGGTTCAGCACCCCCTGGCTCGGGATATCTCCGTGAATTGGGGTAATTGTGTGCAGAGCCCAGCCGATGCACGTCTACCCGGTCTCGTCCGTTGGCCACGCCCCCAAGGCATCTATATTTTTTGATGGTAATATCACTTTATTTGCAATGTCTGAGTAATCGTCGTTATTCAGAGTATTTAGAAAGATTGCTGATGATTCCTTGCAAACCATTTGTGATGGAATTTCAATGGTATCATTGGGTAAATCATGTATTTGTGGATCTTTTCCTTCTCCAATTTGAATGAGCCAATCATTGAATTCATTTTGCCTTTCGGATCTCATATTTAATTCTAATTTGAGATGTGTAAATATTTTCCACAGTTTACTTGTCTTTTTTTTTCCTGATCCACCCGGGCCGTCTAGATAGAAATACCGGTCTTTGACCATTTCATCATCTGTAACATTTGTGATGGCATTAAAGTAACTGTAAAGTATTTAAAGTTACCAGTTTTTCTTCATTTTTTTTGTTTTTGTAGCTCAGTGTCATAATCATCAAAGTTGATGTCATCTATAAGTCCTGGATCAGGCAAATTAAAACTTGCACAATTTAATCCATGAGCAAACAATTTTTCTTGAATTTCCATTAAAGTTTTTAACAGTGCTATTGGCTCATTGTAACATTTCAAGAAGTCTTCAGACATATTTAATTTAAATGTTTCCCACAAAGTAAATGCATCAGGTACATTGCAAAAGATGCAAATAAATGCAAATTGTTGTGTCATTTGCTTTGGCATTTGACATAGTGTTGCTTCTTCCAGACACCTCTCCCATTCTGTATCATCAGCTATGAAGTTTTGATGTCTTGCAGCTAATAGGAAAGTATAATTAACTATGTCATTCACTGTGCGTAAATGTTCAAAACTTTGTGCACCGGGAACATGTCAAAGAACATGTTCAATGTTCCTTGGACTGACGGTATACATTTGTGGTATAATTGTATTTGTATCTCTTCTTCGTTGTCGTCAAAGACCATTTACAAATACATAGTGATATGGAATCTCAATGTATAAAAATTATGGCCTGCGTATCCTGGCAGTTTAATTTAAAACATGCAGTAATAGTTGCTTCTCCGTATTCACTTTGAGCTAAGGCAGTTCTTTCATTGCCTGCAGTAAAGCAAACAAACTGACTTTGAGGCAAATGTACAGCTAAACGATAGACAGAATGTGACCAATCATGCATCTCAAATTTCAGAAGCCACCACATTGCTTCAGGAGCACTGACACAGCGAGCACCTAAATAATTTGAAAGTTCGTCATGTAAAATTGCAAACTCGTTTGCAGCACCTTGCATAACAACAGTTGCTGCATCATATCCTTTGTATATATATTTATACACCTATTTGATTGATTTAATAGAAATGCAAGCTTCCACATTTATGTGTGCATTGTACTTGATGAGCAAATGTGGATTGTATGGAACGACAAATCTATTATCAACCTTTTGTCCATGGATAATAGCTGTTTGTCCTTGTCTTCTTTTATACAAAGGGTATCCATCACAATCCGCATAAGTTTGCATTTTAAATTGTTTAGGAAATTCTTTAGTACATTTTCTTATTTTCTATACATGGTGAATTAGGATTTATATCTCCACATGACCCATGAATCATTCTGTGTGTAACAATCTCCCAAAGTTTGGAATATTTTTCTGGCTCTGGCAATTCAGCAGTAATGACTGAATCCACTCTCTCTGCATTATTCAACTACTTACTCAGTCCTCTTTTTTGAAATTCAATGGTATAAACAAAAGCCACACATTTTCCAAATAACTGTGCTTTAGTTATATCATGTATTAATTCAATAGTTTGTCCCAGATTCAAATTGTCCTTGATCTCTGGCCATTGAGGATTATATGTGAATGTAATGAATAAATCTGGTTTTCCAAATTTTGTGACAATAGCCATGGCATCATTAAATCTTTCTCGCATATTGCTAAAAGATCCTTGGAAAGTGGATGACAAAGTAATTGTTAGCCAATTCAGCGACATAATCCATCAATCCATAATACTGTTCTACTCGTAGCTTATTTTGTTGAAATGTAATGAAATTTAGATTATTTGCTTCAACTTGTAGATAGGAATCAATAATCCACTGTTGAGTGAGTTTGCCCCAACTTAAAATTGGATTAAAAGAATCCTGAATAGCAGTTTGTGCCACTCTATATTCCGGCATAGAAATATTGCATCTAACACGAACTTTACTATTGGGATAACTTTGCAATTGTAATTTTGGTTCCCATTCAGGTTCACCATTTGGAAAGAAAATGGGATATGTCATTGGATCTAAATTACAACTAAATATATTTATTAATATATTAATTGCCTAAGTGCTCCGGGTTTAACGGCTCGCCTCGCTATCATCACTAAGTCGTACGGACCACGCAAACAGCGTGACGACGATTCGTAGTGGGACAATTATAATATGTGATGCATTTTGCTTAAGAAAATTAGATATACATATGGGTTCATTCTTGCTTCACAAATGTTTTTGCATTATGAATTATAAGTGGAAATAAGTATGTTAATTTAACTCAGTAAGATACTGCATTTATCTGTACCTTTATTCTATTTTATATATTTTTGTGAGAACGGTATAACAAAGCTAACATATTGCTGTCCTTGTTGGTCATAATGTACATATGTAGTGTGATGTACATGTAGTGACATGTTGGTGTATGTGATGTTCACCTGACATGGAGGCTGCGTCCTGCTGGGCCACCAGGCCTGAAGTTCCAATGGCAGGCACCTGGCTGAGAAGGTCCCTGGCGACCCTCTCCCACTCACTATATTGCACAGTCACATTCTTCTCCTCCTTGGCTATCATCCTCCTCACATTGGCCCTGATGTCATCAAAATGGTACTTGACAGACCCCACATCCCTTTGCGCTGTGCTCACTGCTGTAACCTCAGTCGCTACCTCCTTACATGCCTGGGCTCTAGGCCCTGGTCTACCTTCTCTTCACCTTGCAAGGATCTCGGGGCAGCAAGGAGGACCACATTATCCTGGTGTGTGTAATTGTGGGCCCTGTGCTTGCCCTTAACCTCTTGCCCTTGTATTCCTGAGGCCTGTCCCTCCATCGATCTATACCCCTTCGCCCTGGGATAATGCCACTCCCCCTCTGGCCCTTGGCTAAATATTCCTGGTGCTAGGGCCACCCTGCTATCACCCACCTCCTCCTCTCCACTCTCCTCCTCCACCACTTCCACCACCTTCTGCTTTTCCTTCTCCTCCTCCACAACGTCTCTCCTCCGCAACTCCCAACCTCCTCCCCTCCACTCCTCTCGTCCTCCTCTCCTCCACTCCTCTCCTCTCTCCCAAAAATAATATAACGATAAATCAATAAAAGTTTGGCTGTACATGTATGATGGGGAAAAAAATGTGTCTATTATGTGTATTTATTAACTGTTGGGGGATGGGGTTTGTGGATTGCGATGGGGTGTGTGTATGGAATGACCTAGTTCTATGTGTCTCTATGTGTCTTTTTTGAATGATGTGTGTTGCTATTATGTGTAATCTGTAAATATGTGTCAACAAGGATTTAGTGTATGTTATACAGCGATTGGATCGTAACAGACAATCTCATCTCGGCCAGCCCCTCAACAGTTTTCGGCCGCAGGAGGTATTTACAGGCTTGAGGCTATGGCTCGTAACTTGTGCCCTTGCTGAATTGAATAGCATCGTAATCGGAGGCGAACGGGCTTGCAATTGAATTGGGTCCCCTGTGTTAAATTTCAGCTTCCCTTATGAAAACTGACTAACGCAACACAGAAAATGATTAAACAAATGTGTTTGATCCACCTTTGTCAGATCAGTGATCTGCAAGGAAATGTAAACAAGGACCCATGAAAAGCATTAATAAGTGTGTTGTTTCATTTACTGTCAAATTAATTTGGATACTAGCTCACATTTTAGTACAGACATACACAAGATTCACTAACTTCTCTTGTCTAAAAAGGCAGGACAGATGACCATCTAACATCTAAATGTTATTTTATTTTACTATGCTGCAGACTACTTATTTTTAATAGTGGAAGGACCACTTTAGTGTACCAACAACATACAATATTCTATATACATGATGACACAATATCATGCAGTATAACAAAAATAATATTTCTTAGTACAATTATACTTGTAAATCTGTATTTTATTCATTTTTTGTTCAGTGTGATATCACTTGAATATGTATGATTCCTTATAAAAATGTTAATACCATTTCTAAATTATAAAAGTCATAATACTTTTAACACATTTTTTCACCAACAATAAAGACTTTGAAGAAGAGGGAGGAGCAGCCCATGACATATGTGAAAAAGGACTAATTTTTAAAGCTAATTTATTTTATGACAGAAAACATAACAATTGTTTATACTTCTAATGTGTGCTTAAATTGTCCCATTGAAAGGGAGGTACAATGAACCTTTAACATACTTAAAATTAATCATTAAAATAATTATTGTGATCAGTCTATACTTACCTACAGTTTTCTTTTTTTGTGCACAATCTTTTGTCATTCTCTGAATTTAACTCTATACTAAAGCAAATTACAGATAAAAGCTTATCAGTTTCTATTTTACCTCAGAAATGTAATCATCTGAGATAGGAATGTAATTATTCTGGATTTACTTGATTTAAGTGTTGACTTACTATTTCCTGAAAGATAAAAAAACATTGTTATTATATTCAGTATATTAATCAAATTGAATTATTATCAGTAGTGCTTTTTTACTGGGAAATACCATTTGAATCAAATGATTTTTCAACAAAGGCATATACATATATTCAGAAAGAATGTTCTGTTGTAAAATTATACATCAAAGTAGGCATTATATTTTTGCAAGTGTCAAAATATCTATTACTGCCTTTTGCTTTCCATATTATGGCTATAACCTTGTTACATATGTAAGCATAAAATGCATGCATACTGTTAAAGGGAAGATAAATTACATCTTGAACAATCAGTGTAAGGCAACAGATCTTAGCAACATTTAAAGGTGTATTTAAGTTTCCCTGTTTTTACCTTTTTCTAATCTAACACTTGCTGCTTATATCAGACACGCACACACTACATTGAGTCATTCTATACACAAACAGATATATTTTATTTAAAAATAAAACTTGTTTTCCACACCCCAAAACTGCTTATATAGGCACAGTGTACCTACCAGTAGAACCTCTGCATTCAAGTATGTATAGTTACCCTTTACTAACCTTCAAGTCAGCAGCAGCTCAATGCAAAGATCTACATACAGATTAGTGCCTACCTCTTCCTGTTTTATTCTACAGGGAGACTACACATCCAGGAAACATAGATATGCCTTAAATGGCTGACTGCATTTTGTTAAAAGCTATAGAAAGCCTGCCATAAGATATATTTTTTAATAATTGTTACAAATAGTAATTTATTCAAAATTTTGAAAAAAATAATAAAGATTATATTTAATGATTACTATAGGTCAGGGGTAGGCAAGTTTGGTCCCGGAGAGCTAAACACAGTCCAGGATTTAAAGTTTTTTTTTTTTCATAATGAATTTCCTCATTTGCTGCATAAGTTAAACATGTAATTAAATATTTGAAAAGAGAGAGTTTCCCTAGTTTATGTTTCCCAAACTTGGACATTCAGATAGATTGTTCTGATTATCGAGAGGTTTTTAAGTGTATATAATAGTGTGAGTTAAGATGGTTGTATGGTGGTTATATTTTTGTTCAAATGTTTAATAAAATTAACTTTTCTGATGTTTAATTTGTTTAAGTACTGTAACAAATTTAATTAATGTTGTTATTTGTAACTAGCGGCTTGCCCGTCAAAAAGTGGCGGCAATAAGATTGTAAGGCAGGTATTAGTGTTTGGTTGAGCCATTAATTTTGTTGGTGTTCCGAGAGTTTTTTTCGGCAGCCATTTTTTCTCCCGCTTAGGGGGCTTTCGTGTCTCTAAACTCTTGAATTTGGACTTAAATTGAGGTGTAAGTTCACTTGCAGAGGTCCAGTGTGCCCCCCCCCCCCTGCTGTGGGTAAGCTTTTTATGTGTTTATTGTGTGTATTTATTGTGTTTTTAATGTTTTCATGTGCCGAGGTTTGGGCACTAAGGTCGTCAAGTCCCGCGGCTCGTATTTGTGGATGCTAAGTCCGTAAATTTTGCAGTCGACGTGAGAGCCTCCACCTCCGCAAATGCGGACCCTCGCTTCGCAAAGGTCCGCATTTGCAGGCCTAAAGTCCGCAGTTGCAGGCAAGGAGCGCCTTTGACGCTCCTTGCCAGCAACTGCGGCCCTCACTTTGCAGCGCAGCGTTAGCAACAATCCGCTTGCTCACAAGTATTATACGTGATTTTAACTCTCCAAAGTAAAGAAGTTTGTTATCTTTGATAATTATTGATATAGCAGTTGAAATTGGATAATTTGGGATATGCAATATTTAAAAAATGTAGACGATTGCTTATGCAACATAAAATCAATCCCTTTCTGTAAAAAAAAACAAAAAAAACATTATTTTTTGTTAAAATGTACCTAAATCTGATCACATAGCAAAACACTGCTATGTCAATGTATAAATCTTCAGTATCAAACTCTTAAATGTGTAAAATCAGGGTTTCACATTAATTGGGTGAGCTTCGTATAACTAGGCCTCATATGATCCCAGGGGACATAATGATGCAAATCCATTCCCTATACTTATGTTTCCCTTGTAATTGCAAACTGTGCCAAGATCTGATTTCTTTTGTACCTTGCAAGCATAACACGCTAGACACCAAATTAGATGAGACTGGAAGTTCAGTATACATATTAGCCTATTTCAGAACAGTGGATGATCCAACTGCTATTCTCATAATTCCAAAGTGAATGGATTTCTGGGAAATAGCTATTATCACTCACTTTATACTGAAACAATGTTTTCTTTATAGTCTGCTTTATATTGTATAATTTCAACTTACACATATGTTTTTATAAAATTTCATATCATCTTACAACTTTGAATCGTTTTGCATATAGCTATCTATAAATTGTGTGTGGGCGAAAAAGGTGAATGCGTGAACCTATTTATTTTATTTTGTTTTAAATGTTCGCTTCATGAAACAAAATCATATGTACCAAATCAAAAATAGTCAAACTGCCTAAAATTAATTTTATGTTGTGAAAAATATTCACCAGCTTATGTGCTTCACAATTAATTGAAAACTTACAATCACTATTCTGTTTCTTTGCTAAGTTGATGTAATATCAAGGCCTCCATTCAGTTGAATAAAAATTTGCAACAGTTACAGAGCGATTCAATTGATTAAGCCTGCAGCTACCTGGCCAAAAGACTAAACCGTAAACCATGCACCCGTAAGTAGCATTTCAGAGCATGATCAATTAAGCAAGGCTGTAACTACCGATTTAGAAACAATCACTAGTGTTTAAGACAATACTGTTCTATTCCATGTGGGTGACGTCATATGTATTACCTTCTTGATTACCGAGATTGAAGTAACACAGAAATTAAACATAAAAATATTAATATTTTATATTGCAGATTTGCGAGCTTGAGACTGATGTGCAATTGATTCTGATGTCTTTCATCGATTTCCCCATATTTTAAAGTGCAGTATTGATTTTTTATTTGCATTTACAGTGTTACGATCAGGTGTTTAACCCCCTTGAGTGTCCTTTCTATTACTCGTAGGATTTTTTTCTGCATTTGCCATTTACGGGTGTGAAAACAATTGCGGGCTTGAGGAATTGTAGCAATTGACTAGCAATTTGCGATTGTAATATTTACAGGCTTGAAAGATCAAAGGCTTAGATGGGCCGGTGTTACGATTTTGAAAACCGCAGGGATTTTCAGCCTGTGACCCGCAAATCATTTGCGGCTTGCTAAAAGACTCCAGTTGAATAGAAAATTAGTTTACGGGCTACATTACAGGCTACAGTACGGGCTCCTGTAGCTAAAAATGACTCAATTGAATGGAAGCCCAACTCTGTTAGCATAGTCAGAGATGTATTTAGGTTTTCTACTGCTCAAGCCCCATTCAAAAATTCTCTCTCCACTACTTTTCACCAGTAGCACTCTCTGACACTAATGGTGATTTTGTCTCTGAGCAGTGGTAACCAATTGCTACCTTATACTTGGTATCCCTAGAACCTGTTGTGGTTGCCACACTTCAAATAGGGAACTAATCTCAGAGGATATTTTTATGTGCTAGCTGATTCTGACTGCTGCCCATTCAAATGTCTCTGGCCAGTCTTGGGTCTAGCTAACTTTAAAAAAATATATATTATTGTTGGTTATTAGGAATTCTTAACTGGTTCCTTCATGGTAAAATATTACCTTAACATACCTTTCTCACAAATGTATGAAGTAAGCTGTCTTTAGGGTAGGGAGATGAAGAATTGCTTGATCGTAGAGCAAATACCCTTCCTCACTTTTAATATGTGTAGGGTGTGTGTGTCTAATCATGAATATACTGCATTTTATTTTTCCTATGAGTACTTATATATATCCCCTTCTGGGTTGCTACCTTGTCCTGGTGAAGGGGCTTGTGTACCTTAGTGAAACTGAGCTATACCATGTAGGACCACTCAAGATGGGCAGGTCATAGCAGAAAGGTCAGACAAATCACAGCCCACTGGAGAAGGAACTTGCAATCCACACCAGTATCTTTGCCATGAAAACCTTATGAATTAGCACACTCTAACACAAGTGGGAGTTTGCTTATTCCTCTTAAGATCAATGAAAGAAGAGGCAGCTGGAACAGGTTCTTAACCAAGGCTACTTTAATGTATGTGTGTTCTATATCTCTGTTTCAAGATATTTGGATGAATTATAAAAAAAAAAATAGCAATAATTCCCCTTTTATCTAATTAGGTTTTGTTTTAAGCAATAGACATTGGAATGATATAGAGACTGTTCTGGTAGAATGCTGTTTGGAGATATTCTGCAATAGTTTTATAATTGTTCATCCTCTAAATTAGCTGAATTACTGTTAGATGAGGAGGCTGATGTATGTACAATTTCAAATATGTTTTTATTCTGTGTCATGGTTTAATTGTTTAAGGACTCATATTGCCAGTAATTATGAATACGCCAAAGGAGCATGACATTGTTGCAATGGGATTATGTGTTATTGTGTGGTTATATGTTGCCTGTACATGGTTATTATGTATCCTAGTTGTAATATATTATAAGAGGGAAAATGTTATATAGAACATATGTGTAATTGTTAAAAATGCTCTGCATAGAAGTTAGCTGAAGATCATTGCACACTCACACATACAAACCTTGGATCAAGACAGATGTATGTACTCCAAATAGTCCTAATCAAACACTTGAGTTTAAAACCAAGGATTTTTTCACTAGCCAGCTATAGATATCTGGTGAATTTGATCTTTTCAGAAGCCGTCTTTTGTGCCACAGAGAACAGGAACTACACTATTCTGCTGGTGTAGGTTTGAACTACTAGGTTCATATCAAGCCCCCTTGAAGAAGCAGATCGTGACATTGGTGGCAGCGGTGAGATCTCTGTATAAAACACAAAAGGATGGTAGCTTATGCAGAGATGTCTGCAGCAGAGGAGGAGGAAGTGTCAAGATGGTACCAACGATGATTGGAGATAATGCCTGCAGGTTCAACCAAGGATCAGCAGAGGGAACTCCGGATACAGATCATACAGGAGGTACAGGAGAAGTTCAGAAGGGTAAGTAATTGCCCTGTCTCAGCTCCTGTGGAGGGGAAATGCTTATCCCCAGTAGAGACAGAGAATGTTCTGGTGACTGGAAAGCAGTGTAGCAGCAGTAGTAGAGGAATGGGCCTTCTAAATAAATGGATGGCGTTCCTGGCCAGGTCACGAGCTATTGGAATGGCTGGAAGAATTAGTATGTGAGGAGGTTGCCCTGGAAGACCAATATGCTTATTGGGTGAGACCTGTTGGGATACCTCATCAGGGGCCCTGTTTTTAATTGGGGCTGGAAGAGACACTTTGGGACATTGTATATGGGGAACCGGATTGTGGCTTGGGGACAGAGAAAAGACAACTGTGTCTGTTTGCCAAACGCTGTCACATTCTGGGACTGGAGACAGGCTCTCAGACAGCTAACTTACTTTGGCTTTTGATCCACCCAGCTGGGAGGGCTCATGCCAGTCAGGCATGGAACAGGTACTACAGGGATCCAACTAAATGTTGCCAAGGCTGGGTCAGAACATAAAGGTATGGACTGTGGGGAGAATTTTGATATCCGTGATTCTCAAAATAACAAGGATGCCTTCATCCATGGGGTTGACTGGGAAGAGGAAGAACTGGTGCCTATCTTTAGGGGGCGGACTCTCACCCAGTTAGAGGCATGGGGACAGGACCAAACCACAGCAGTGCCAGGCCGAGGGGAAGAACTGAGGAAAAGCTACCCTGCTCCTAGAGTCAGAGAAAAACCTATTGAGCACTGGGCCCTACCAATTGACTGTGAAAATAGTGGACAGGTTCCTTGGATGACCATTGTCCAGGAGCCAGACCCTGGAGCAAAAAGAGAAAGTTGCTCTGCTCTTCAGCCTGAACAAAAGGCAGTAGCAGCACCTGTAACTACACACCAGGCAGTCTCAGAAGGAGAAAATCAGGACGTTCCACCTGAGAATCCAGAGACCAAAGAGCCATAGGGTACCCCAGATTGTGGTTTGTCTCCTGGTCTCCCTACATTGACTCCCCTGCAGCTGCCCATAGACACTGGTTGTGTACCTGTAACCCTGGAAAGAAGGGGCCATTGGCCAGGCTTGTTGGGAGAGGGGTTGGCTACTGAACCACAATGGCTTGTGTCAGAACTGCCCATTAATCCAGCATGGATGGCACCAAAGAATGTCACTAGCCCATGTTACAACTCCAGCATCCCAGTTTATTCAGGAGAAATCTCAGGCCGGACAAAGATAAACTTATACTCTTCAATTTTACCCATGGGACTAAGTACTGATCCAGAATCAGGAGGACAGGATGTCTCCCTAGCCTGGAAAGGAGAGGGATTTGCTGGGTAAGGACCCTCCCAAGTTTATGCTGGACTTACTAGCTGGAATGTACTGTTTCCCCTGGACTACCTTGAAGGGTCCTCCAGGGCTATTGTCTTATAAGTCTCCCCAGGGGCTTGGGAAGGTCACTAGGCCACTGGGAAGGAGTGAGTATTCGCCCTGGACAGGGGGAGGCAAGGTACCCGGAGAGCCACTGAGGCTATCACATGGATGGACTGTCACATCAAGAGGACCGGTAACCACCTGTATAGATGGGAAGTTATCCCATTAGAACAACAAATGTTATGCCACATCAATGTTAAGATACTCGTGAGGACCATAATACTTGTATTAAATCTGAACAAATTCAGTATCTATCTTAACTAGAGTTTATTGTGTATGTTCTTGTACTTCTACCCACTGTTGTCTTAAGATGTTAGAGGTAGGATTGGAGTGTGGTGTCTCCATTTTCGCTGATGACACGAAGTTGTGCAAGGTAATTAAATCAGATAGTGATGTGCTTTCCCTCCAAAGGGATTTACATAAAATTGAGGAATGGGCATCTAAATGGCAGATGAGATTTAATATGAATAAATGTAAAATTATGCATCTGGGAAGGAAAAATAGCCATGCAATTTATAATCTTAATGGAGCAAATCTAGGTGTATCAGATATTGAAAGGGATTTGAGAGTGCTTGTGGACAACCACCTAGGTTTCAGTGCTCAAAGCCAAGCAGCAGCTGCAAAGGCAAATAAAATATTAGCATGTATTAAGAAGGGTATAGAAGCCAGGGAAGCAAATATAATTCTGCCAGTATACAAATCTCTAGTACGCTCTCATTTGGAATATGGAGTACAATTTTGGGCACCACTTCATAAAAAATACATTTTAGAGCTGGAAAAGGTACAGAGGAGGGCAACAAAACTAATAAGGGGAATGGAGGGGCTAAGTTATGAAGAAAGTCCGGTCGCCGGTGTCAGGGATCAGGAGGGATTTTATTTTTATTTTTTATATTTTTTTTTTTAGACAACTAATTAATTAATAGTTAATCTGCATATTGCAGATTGGAGGAGATCTTGAAAGGTTGAACTTGATGGACTGAAGGTTTTTTTTCAACCTTAAATACTATATAACTATGTAACTATGATTTATGGCTCACAATTTACAATCCATGTGATATGATCTATAAAAAAAAACTGTACTCTTTTTCTGTGATAAAAGCTATATTGTTTTATTATGAAAAATGTTAAATAAAAAATAAATACGAATGGATAGGGGATAAGTGGCTGACACAGCTTAAAAACTACAGTTTTGTAGATCTATATAAAGTTTCTATCTTTTAGATTTGTATGTAATTTTTTTGCTATTTAGTGTGCAATAAATATTAAAAAATACATTGTATATTGAATTATTCCACTACCAAATAATTTCAATGAAAAATTATCATTAATAGAAATGCATGTTGTGAACATCTGGTCGATAGTACGTGCATTCGTCATCAGTTAATAATAGAAGTTTGCCCTTTGCTGGTGTTATTAGATAGATTAAATTGTTTCAAAAAGCAGAAGGAAGCATGGTTTTAATGAAATAATTGAAATCACTTTTGTTCCTCAACTGAGTTTGCTTAATGTAATTGTTCACATGGTCCTCATTGCAAATGTTATATCAGTTAAATGGGAAATCAGCATGAATACTGCATAAATATCCATTTCTGGTACATGAAAACCTACATTGTGAAATTGGTTTTGACTGAATACATGACCTCTTGAATAGAACGAAAAGCTCTTTTTGATCTTGACATGTATTTTCTGGCAGTTTCTGCAACATCTCTAGTAGCATCAGATGAAGACTGAATCAAACATGGCGTCAGTCCCTGAGATTGTTTTTGCTGTAACATACTTAAGCATGTCCGTCTTGTTTTTTCCACCATGTTTTGTGTTTGAGCATATATAAAAGTAAATATCTATTCCAACAGTATCTATTTTGACTGGAACAAGACTGAAAAAGTAATGACCAACAGCTGACTCCTAAGGATGTACTTTTGAACTACAAATACAATTGTAATACATTGCATAGTATTTAGGGATGTCAGAAAAAATAAAATTATTCATATTCTATATTCTATTTTATTTTAGAAAAATAAAACCCCAATAATTTAGCTATTAGAAATTTGGTGCAGATTCAAGAAAACAATAAAAAAGTTACCAAAAATGTTGAAAACAAGAATTAAACTTCAAAATAACTATGCGAACGATCACAGTATATTTGACAATAAAGAAATAGTATGGCAGGTAGTGCTGTTCTAATGTTAAGGATCAAATGCATTTTTATGAAGAAAAAAAAAATTACCAAATGGACATTTTTTGGGCAAAGATTTGGAAATCTAGAGCTCTATTCTAATAGAATCCCGCAAATACCTCCAACCTGTAATTTTGGCTGCAGGTGTTTTTTTTCTCTAAATGTTTAGATTTATTTTATTGACTCAAGCAGGCTACTTAACTCCTTAAGCCTAAACTTGTAAATCCGGCCATTTTAAGTAGGATTTCAGGTGGTGTGAGCATATGATCTGACAATATTTAAGCAAGCCCGTAATTTACTTCTTAGACACAGCCAATGAGACCGTCATCAGGATGTCAGTAAAACATAAAAATTAGATATAATCTGCAATTGGAGGCTGCAAATTAAGCAATATTTTCTGATTGGGCTCGCAATCAAGCGATCTAGCACTCATTAGATCATCTGTTCTAGTCCATGTGGGTTTCATGATACATATTTACCCCTTAAATCCTTGGATCAATAGTACTCCGTAATAACAGTTGCAAATAATATTTTTTATTGCATATTTGCTGGTTTGAGACTCTTGTGCAATTAATTATAATGTCTTTCCATGCCTTCCCATACTTTTAAAGTCCAGTAGTGTGTCTTTAATTGCTGCTGCAGCGCTAATAAGTGGTTGAAAAAGCCCTTGCAAGTCCTCATTAGGACTCGTAATTTTTAGATTTGCTAAAACCAATGGAGTTCTAAGGCCAAATAGGTGGGGCACCTGATGAGTGAGAGACTGATAGAGCCTCACGAAACGCGCATCAGGATATTGTGACGTCATCAGTAAGCACGATCACAGCGCAGACCACGCCAACATAGCTTGGAGCATGATAGATACAGCTCTAAAGCTCCAGGTCCACTACTAACTTAAAAGAAAGATAGAAAGCCAATTCCTTCACCACAAAGTCACAATATAGTAACAATAGAGTAATATACAAGAATAAGGAAATAGAAAAGCAAGAAAAAGGAAAAAGGAGTAAAAGCATAATTAAAGCAAAAAAAAACGGAAGAAAAAGGGAGGACACAACCTCCTTCTAAAAAAACAATAGACAGAAGCATTAAGGAAATATATAGTTTAAGAAACAGCATAATCAGGAGTGTATACATTTTTTTTTAAATATAGCACAGTATTAGCACTATAAATTAATAAGGTAAAGTAGTGACTGTGACAGACTAACCGTCACGAGGTAAAAGGGTAATATAAGAAGAAATAAGCACAAAGTCACAATAGCACAAGCACTTTAAGATAAGAAGTTTTGAATAACACAACTTGAATTATAATGCACTTTAAGTAGTAGAATTATGAATTAACATAAATAAACAGGATAAAAGATTAACACAAAAGAGACGCAAAGGCACTTAAAACATATACTCCAGTGAAGTGCTGTATGAATAAACAAAACTATACAACAGACAAAAGGATTATAAAACCTTATCTTAATCTTATGTAAAAAAAATTAATCTTATGTAAATTAAAATCCAGGGTACCTGATAAGGATTTGACTAAGGAAACATAACCAAAAATACACAAATACAGTTGAATTGAAGCATAATAAAGTAATTAAATAAAAAAGCTCTGATCAAAGCAAGAGTGTTATAGAGTGTTTTTTGCCATTTTTCTATTTTTTCGCTTTTTGTATATATGTTTTTCACCTTTTTTTCCCTTTAACTTTCACTACTATTTATTAAGTTACAGTCCAATGATTGTACTAACAGAAGTATGAGGACTATAACAAAAGATTGCCTGGATATTTAGTTTCACGTTGTGTTACTTACCTGATATTTTATATCTTCCCATTCCACCATTATTGGATGGAGACACTCTTGGTCATTGTACCTATGTATTGTTTTTTGTGATACTCCTGCTATTAGAAAGATATTCTTTTTCTTTTTTTACGAGTTTTCTACTTTAGGCGTTAATCGACATTTTTTGTTTTTTTCTTTATTTACCTGATTTTTTTAATTGTTGCATTTTTAACAACATTTTAAAGGTACAAATAAAGACTGAATTTTTAAAATTAGTATGTGGCAATAATAATTAAAATAAAGGCTGCATAAAAGGTGTTTCTGAACAACCTTGGTTGGTTGTTCAAGGATTCCTAAATAGGATCCACAGGACAATATTTTGGTAGGCATTTAAGTAATAACACCTAGGCCTACAAAATAAACTAAGATCATTTTTTTGAGTATTATACATATTCAAAATAGCCTTATTTTTGTGAATAAACCACTATGCCACCTAAGGACCTTATTCAAATGTGATTTGGCCGATATAGAGTCCTATTCAATTGGCTAAATCACATTTAAATAAGGCCCTACATTTGAAATAATTTGGATAACTATAGAATTCTCTCCTTTCCCTCTTGGATATTGGAAAAGTAAACAAAATATTTACTCCACTGTATTTCAATAATAAGTTTGGTAAAATGATCCGATCTTTGTTTATTTTGTTGTTATTCTTTGCCTTCATCAATTCATACATTTTGATTTATGACATGTTTGATCACGTGAACTATTTTGCATATCTTACCTTGTAATAAAGCTAGCTAAATGTTGATATTTCTAATATAGTAGACTAGAAAATCGAGTTGTACTGTTAAATATTTTTTCAAAGGAATGTATTGTGATGGTTTACTTTTCATTATACTTTCCTGTTAGTCTTGGTGTCTAATGTGTGACCTCATTTTTGGTAGGTGTTAGAACTTCTGACAGCTTCTGGAAGCATGTAATTACAAAGAGTATGCATAACTGAGAACATACATTTTAACTGAGCTTTACATGTTTACATGAGGAGGACAAGGAGTGCTTTATGGTGATTATGGAAAAGTTGTATTTGGCAGCTGCTATAGATGTGTAGGGAAGCTGTCAGGACACTCTCTGTACATGAAAGATGAAAGTATCCAGAAATATTTGTGTTTTGTATTAGTGGTGCATTGGTGGTATACCACACCATTAAGATTTGAATGTTCTTGTAAATTGTGTCAAAACAGAATCTCTCCATAGCAAACAGACCTTAAAATGCTGTGAAATCCTTTATTTAGTTATGCTGAGGTGAGTACTTCAGCATGTTGCTGCAAGCTCAGAGCCATGTTGTGCATTTGAATTTAAGTATGCAATGTGTCTTCCTTAAACATAATTTGAAAAATTATCTGTTCTTCCCATGTGGTTGAGTCTATTCATCACAGCTGTGTTTGGATAGCGTGCCTTCTTCAGAATTTACCCTTGATGAAGTGAGCCACCACAAAGTATGTTAGCCTGATTACTTGTTCTGTTTTACTTCTAGCAATGTGTTCCACAGCAAACATGTCCTGATTAAGAGCATCATTTCAGCATCTTTATTCTGCCATGCTAATATGTAATGCACTAGAAAAATGGGTACAATGAAGAGATTCACAAACATGTTGTATGCCACAATTGTCACCCTTTACATTATGATACACAATTATTAATATTATTATTCTCTTTTATTTGTAACACACCAACATATTTTGTAGCACTGTACAGGGATTAAGTACATGGCAAAACAAATTTAACACACAGCAAAGAATAGAGGGCCCTGTTTTTAAACTTAAAAGCAAACATACACAGTGCTTGTTTTCAAAGCACCGACAGAAGATTGAAAACTCACAAACTTACAATCTAAAGGACTGATCAAAATATGGTTAAGAAGTAAAGCTTCTTTCAGTTGCTTATTAAAAAAAAAAATTATCAGCAGAGAGTATCCATATAAACTAATGAGATGTCCATTAGTCCAGTTGAATGCATAGATACATAGCATATGCCATATGTCAATTGTAGAAATATACAGCCTTATTAAATTGCAATTCGGTAAATTTAAAAGGGCTCTATATAAGCACATAGCATATTTTATTTACAGAAGTTGCTTTTGGATAAAAGTTCACTAACTAAAAACTTCTGTAAAAAAAATATGCTATGTGCTTAAATAGAGCCCTTTTAAATTTACTGAATCGCAATTTAATAAGACTGTTAACATTTATCTTCATTCAAGGTCTCCCTCACTTAGAAACATAAAACATTGTGTTAATTGTATGTAATTATGAATGTGATATTATTGTTAATTGTTTTTGTTTGCTTTTTTTTTTTACATTTTATTATATATTTTTTTAGCTCTTACCTTTACTAGTTTACCTGCATAGCAGCACTCACATGTATTACTTTTTATTTTTAGTGGTTCAAAGAGAGATCTGTGTTGGATCTTTTTAAAGAAAAAAAAGTTCAAACTGCTGCCCCACTCACGGATTAAGGTGTTTCCTCACCTGTCTTCAATCCACAACAAACATGTTAGCTGCCAGTTCTTAGCAGCGTTTATTTATGTTTGACACGCTTGGAGTTGCCTGTACTTTATCATCCCCTCTCTCTTATATTTGCATAGCCTTTTAGAGTTAATGGTTGCCATCATGACAAATTAAGCTGGTTTCGTATGTCATTCATGGATTAAAGTCTTTTAACAGCTAGTACTGTAGTTTAGTTCCTGTACATTATTTGTTAAGTGTTGTTAACAAGGCAGACTGCAAGTCTCTTTCCGGTTCTTTCAATTCAAAGACAGGTTTGTGTAACACCTGCACTTTATCTGTGTTCTTTTTAGCTGCATAGCATATTTAGAATTAATTTTTTTCATAATAAAGCATGCAATTTGTTTTGTTCATTTAAAAATACATATAACATTTAGATTTCAAATTATTATTAGTATGTTTCTAGATTAAACCGAATGATATATATAGAAGCTTGTAATGAGACATGTACAAACCTCATTTGAAAGATGGTTTATATGTATATATGTTTTATATGTAGAAGATTGACACGGTTGACAGCGAGCATAGAAAAATGTAAGTCACAGTAACACAGAAAGTGTGGGCAAAAATTCTTAAATTTTTTAAATGACTAAATCTGGCATCACTGCCAGGGCAACATTTACATTTTAGCTGCACCTATTCAAAGATTACACATATTTTCATATTATGGTTTTATACCTTAACTCAGAAGACTCTAAAGCTATAAGCTATGTACATGTACTAAAACATGAATATGTAGATGATATTCCCTCTGTGTATATAATTATATATCCATTTGTATGTTGCAGCCCAAAAGTGTTACTGATCATTTGTTAAGGAAGGCAAAGTAGTGAGAGAGGAAATGGGAGAGTGTAAAATAGGGGAATGGGGTAGAGATGGGAAATGAAGAAAAAAGATTAGGTGAAGATAACGGAGAAACATGAAAGTGGAGGGCGAAATGGAGAGGAGAGAAGAGGAAAAAAGAGGTAAACTTACAATTCCCTCTCAAAGTATGTAGGTTTCACTAATAGTAGGTCTCAGGTATAATCCTTATGCATATGTATAAGGATTGATTCTCTAATGGTCAGTTTCATGTAGTGTATTCAAGGGTAACAAAGTGATAATAGTGCCAAAGGATAAAATAGAGAATGAAGTGTATAAAGAAGCACTAGCAACATAAATAAAGTCTTTAGATTTTAGACTGTCAACAGGGTAGAAAGCAACCAATGTTTAATCCATTGCACATATATTCCCTACTTGATAGCGCATAGGAAACTAATTGGACTGGTGAATCATGGGTGTAGGAACACAGATTTTTCTGTGTTTGCATGTATGTATATATAATCTATTTTACGGAATGTGTATTCAGTAACATGTGGGTTTTATCCTTTGGATATAACCATAGATGCTTCTGGTATTCTCCATGATGATGATCTGGTTGAGAGGCATGCTGCGCACTATTTCATTATCGATCCAGATTGAAAGCTGTCTCTTTATTTTCTCCATGGCATAGCATTTGGACCAGGTAATCTTCTTTGCAGAAGATGCAGTGCTGGTGGTTACCAAAGACTTAATCTTCTCCATTATTTTTTAGGATGGTGCGGATTGTGGAGGTTGGCAACTTTAAATCCGCTCCAATGTCCACTTGGCGTTCTTTTTTTTCCCAAGCGGTCCAGCACCTGCATCTTTAAATCCAGAGGACTGATCTTCTTTGCGCTCAATCACTCTCTGTAAAACAATATTAAAAAAAAATACAATTAATGTAGATTTTATTAGACAATTACCAACAATGTGAATACATCTGATAGGGGGGAATTAGTAGTGTATGATTACATTTATTTGCATGCAATATGCATTTTTAGCTTTGCATTAAAGTTGTTGGGGTGATGTTTACACCCCCAGGAGAGAGCTAGGCTGCTGAGGGTTCATTTTTATAGCATGCTCAGCTTTGCAGCCAATCAGCAATGCTGTATGCAGCCAGCTAGATGATGCTGGAAGGGACTGCTTTATTCCCAAAACTGAAGATTCTTAAAGGACCATTGTCATGATCCCCTTGACCACCAGTCCTTGAGACTAATATGATCCACCCATGATGATTAGGATTTTGAGAATGGCCGTTACCCTGGCTACTTAAAGACTTCTATTTGGACTGCCTCCTGGGAATATATGGTTGTGGGACTGGGCTCAGTATGTTTTATTGTTATTTAATGTTATATTAAGTTAATTACCATATGTATTTGAATTACTATGTGTTATGTTATATTATGTTGCTTACTGTATGCTTAATTGTGTCCAGTGTATAAGGAGTTAACTGGCAGTTAGAATGTTATTAGTTAGCCAATAACTGACAGTTGAGAGTTATATAATCGATTATTTATGTTCTGGTGTCTCTGAGAGCAAGCCAGTTTGAAGGCAATCATTTGAAGGGAGGTATCCAAGCTATTAGTGACTCTGGGAAGCTTAATATACAGTATCTCACAAAAGTGAGTACACCCCTCACATTTTTGTAAATATTTTATTATATCTTTTCATGTGACAACACTGAAGAAATTACACTTTGCTACTTTGTAAAGTAGTAAGTGTACAGTCTGTAAAACAGTGTATATTTGCTGCCCCCTCAAAATAACTCAACACACAGCCATTAATGTCCAAACCATTGGCAACAAAAGAGAGTACACCCGTAAGTAGAAATTTCCAAATTGGGCCCAAAGTGTCAATATTTTGTCTGGCCTCCATTATTTTCCAGCACTGTTGTAACCCTCATGGGCATGAAGATCACTTAAGCTTCACAGGTTGCAACTGGAGTCCTCTTTTCTCCTCCATAATGACATCACAGAGATTGTGGATGTTAGAGACCTTGCACTCCCCCACCTTGGCATTCATGGTTCCCTCAATGAACTTTAGCTCCCCAGTGCCGGCAGCACTCATGCAGGCCCATACCAAACATATATACACATATGTCTATATGTGTATATATGTTTTGTATAATATGTTGTGTTGATTCCCCCTGTATGCATTTACCTGATGATGTCAGATGTTGCCTCCACTCTGCATTGCTGTTTACGTTAAATCTGAGGGTCTCATCTCATATCAGTGTTTTTGTGTTCTTTGTGCCTTATCCATTTATCTCTCATTTAGGGATTATTTCAACTACCTGTCCTCAATATAGATGTATACTTTTGGTGGTGGGAGTGTCATGGTCTGGGCCTGAATGAGTGCTGCTGGCACTGGGGAGCTACAGTTCATTGAGGTAACTATGAATGCCAACATGTACTGGGATATACTGAAGCAGAGAATGATCCCCTCCCTTTGGAGACTGGGCCACAGGGCAGTATTCCAACATGGTAACGACCTCAAACACACCTCCACAATTTACAAAAATGTGAGGGGTGTACTCGTGAGATACTGTATATACATGGAATATGATATCTGGAACATATATATGTATCAGAATCCATAGTGAAGATAGGATTAATATATATCTAGATGTATATGTATATATATATATATATATATATATATATATATATATATATATATATATATATATATATATATATATATATAGTAAATAAATAGTACATCTGTGTTCACATTTGAATGTCTAAAACAAGTTAAAAAAAACCTGCTTCCAGCCCAGAATTCCCCAAAAATATATATGTGTGGAAAAATATATCTGGAAGTCTGGAAGATATATATATGTGTCAGAGAAAATAGCTGCCCTGATCCTGTACGATTATTGAATTGTGTGTATATGCTCCTAATCGAAGGGGAGGAAACCAAAGTGCGTGTGTGTGTGTAGGCTCCTAATAAAAGGGGAGGAAACCTATCTAGAAGATATATGTATATGTCAAAATTCCTAGAGAAGATAATAATGAAGTGGATGTTCTAAAGCCTTGAATGAAACATTGTCAAAAGTACTTTATACAAAATTCAGAAGACACGCAAACTCTTACAGAAAGTTATCAATTCAAGTTTAAATATACATCTATTAAACCTGTTATGTAGTTTCCACAGCAATAAAAGCAGTTCCTGATTATTATAGAGCCTATATTTATATTTTTTTAAATGCTGCATAAAGAGTAAGGGCATTTTAGAGACATCTTCTGTCTTGGTGAAGGGATCAAAATAACCTGTTGGAGCTGCCGGCTAGGTTTGGTCATAAGAGCCTTATCAAGTCCAACTGAAGAAAGCAAATCGACACAACCATAAATCGACAATCAAGTAAAAATGCTTGAGTTGTTACATGGTTGTTGTTTAGACATACACCCTCTCCTTGAAAAATTCTGACAAATTATAATTGTACTAAAACCAAACATTTCAGCTTCTTCTTCTTCTTATTCTAATCTGTCTTTTTTAGGTGAATGAGCATCTATGCTTGATTTATGGCCCTGCAATGACCTGCAAAGTTTGAGAAAGTGATCTTGCTTTCATGGTTTCTGTGCATGTGTCTCTATGTGAGTGACTGTATCTGTGTGGTTGTCTGTACCTGTGTCTGAGTGTCTGTGTGAGTGTCTTTCTCTGTGTGTATGTGAGTGTCTGTCTTTGTGAGTGTCTGTGTGAGGGTGTGTCTGTGTCTGACAATCAGTGAATGAAGAGACACAGACCTTGTTCTGGTAATTACAGAAATCTGAAGGAAAGATGCAGCTCAATTCACAGACCCAAAAATTACACTGTATTATGTATGCTAATTTTTCGCTGTGATTTTCAGGGGGTGTCAACATTGACAGAAAACAGTTTGCAAATGCACGAAATTCAGCAAACTTTAGGGTAACTTTAAAAAAAAAATGGTATTTTTTCATTCAAACATTGTTTTCATACACTACTAATTCTCCTCTATCAGGTGCATTCATAATCCAGCTCACTTGCATATACCTTTAATGGATGTGAAATGTGTCTAAAATAAATTTATAGATTTGTATTCAGTATCTAGAAAAAAAAAAAAAGAACTACATTGTCTCTTCTCTACTATCCTCAGTGACCATCAATTTATGAGATGTTAACTATAACTATGTTTGTCCACAGAGAAAAATATTATGGACTGTGTTGTGGTGCCACATTTTTATTAAATATCACCATCACATAGGACATGATCATGATGTCGACAGGCATGAGTATGTTAACGTTTTAACCAGTAGATTTTTTACTGAGGAGTATATTTGAGAAGGATTATATTAAACACAGCCCCTATCTCCTCCTCCGCCACAACCCCCCGTGCCAGTACACTCTCTCCTAAATCTAGGGGCAGTTGCAGGGGCAAGAAATGAAGGTGGAGGAGGAGCCATAGAGGGAGATAGGGTGGAGCCAGCCAGTACTTGCCAGTGCACTCTTCTACATTTCCATGTTTAGCTGGATGAGCTCAGTCTGATAATAGACGGCATACAACAGCCTGGCCATGAAGGTCTCCACTTGCATGTTGTGCCTCCTCATCCCTCTGTAGATTCTCCTCTGACTCTGTGCCACATTTGTTTGCTCTGAGGAGATGTCCTGGAAGAGGTCCACCATCATGGCCTCCTGTCTCTACTGACACTGAAACTTCTCCTCTATGGTCCCTCCATGAATGGCCGTGAGGGTGTCGGAGACTGCCAGTGGGGACTGGATGGGTTGAGGAGGTGGTTGTGATTCGGAGGTGCTGAGGTGGTGGTGTCACTGGTGGAGGGTAGGGTTGGAGCTGTGTCCATGTAGATAGAGGAGGAGGTAGTGATGGAGGAGCTGGTTG
Source organism: Discoglossus pictus (assembly GCA_027410445.1). Taxonomy (NCBI): domain Eukaryota; kingdom Metazoa; phylum Chordata; class Amphibia; order Anura; family Alytidae; genus Discoglossus; species Discoglossus pictus. The sequence continues at coordinate 29,504,305 of CM050169.1, forward strand.
CCATGATGGGGGGGTTGAACCAGTATGTGGGCCCAGGTGGTGGGTCGATCTGGGGTTGGAGAGGGCCAGTAGGGTCAAATTCTACCCGAGTTGGGGACAGTCCTGCAGGTTTCCCCACTGACCACATGTAGGTATCATCCCCTCCTACTCATATCCCATGTCCTCATGTGGAAGCTAGTCCTCCTGCTGATCCTCCTTCTAATACTATTGATCCTGCTGGGATTCTCATATTCTGTTTCGGCCTTAGCCTTTCGTCTATGTCCCGCCTCAGTCTCCATACATCAGATATCCATGGTGCTGAAATGAGATACCAATAGTATATGAGGTAATAACACTGGATGATCATATGATCCAGGATGGTTCAATTAATTGTCATTGTGAGGGGTGGGTATTGCCTATGATTTTTCATTGATTTTTATTTTGAGCTTTGTTTGTACTTGCTTATAACAAACCAATAAGCCATGCTGGGGTCTGTCCTCTTCAGCTCATAAAGAACATACTCTGCTGAACCTGCTGTGTAGTGTGTTATACTAACCAATCTGTGATAATCTCTCAGCAGTAGATCGAAACATGCTGCTGTGGCATTGTTCCTTGATAGACTAGATCATTACACTGCACATCCAGCCCTTCATAGTCTGTATTTCCATACTCAGCAGTTGGCACATCCATACATATGATGTTTTTTCACTTAAATTATATGTTTAAATTGATTCTCTTTGCAAAGTGGTATATTTGAGTATTTATTCACACAGGTATTATATATTACTAGTCAACCCCAGAATTGTAAGGAATAAAATAAATCTAATGTCTAATATCATGTAAGTTTAGTAAAGAAAAAAGAAAAAAGTTCTGTGTGTATAGTTATAGTGTAAGTATAAGTGTTCAGAGTGAGGGTATAGGGTGGGGGTATGGAGTAATGTGTTTGAGGCCTGTATGTGAGTTATGTAACTATGTGTGTATTAAGTTGTGTGTTTGCAAATTATGTGAGATAAGTAAACTAAATGTTTATATAATAGTAATGTGCAATGAACTTAAACTAACTTATTCCTACCTCAAATTACTAGCACCCCTCATTCTCTCCTATGTATAGCACAAAAACCCTCCCAACTAGTGTGTGTTCACTAGAAAAAGCTACAGAGAAACATGGAGCCGGATTCAATTGAGCAATTGTAAGATACTGGAGTCCGTAAGTGAGGGCGTAAGTTAATTTGCTATTCAATTGGTTGCGGGCCCCAAACGATTTACGGGTTACAGGCTTGAAAACTTTGCGGTTGTTAGACCTGGAATTTACAGCCTCCCGAAGCCTTTTAATCATTATCATTCTCTTGAGTTATGATCGCACAAATTGCAAATCACTATTCAATTCCTACTATTCCTCAAGCCGGCAAATGTTTTCACACCCGTAAACGTCAAATGTAGCAGAAAAACCTACGAGTGCTAGAGAGGACCCACAAGGGGGTTTAATCCCTGTCCATAGCACTGTAAATGCAAATAAAAAAAATCAATACTGCACTGTAAATAATGGGGAAAGTGATGAAATACATTAGATTTAATTGCACAACAGTCTCAAGCTCGCAAATCGGCAATGGAAAATTTATTTTATTATGTGTAATTTCGAGGTTATATTGATCTCGGGAAGCGATGAGTTACATATCAGGCCACCCACATGGAATAGAGCAGTGTCGGCATTCACTTTTATTATTTTGCGGTTTTGCGAGTCCGATCTTATATCGGACACCTAAACGCTAATTGAATGATAGGTAACCTCCATGTTTTACTGACATCACTATGATCTCATTTTCTATTGGCTGTTTCGAAGTGTGTGGTTATGATCTTGCTTAATTGATCATATTATTGCCCTGAACTGCTACGGACCCGTGCATGCTTTACAGTTTCGGCTTTCAGCCCGTAACTTGCGGGCTGGTTCAATGGAATAGCACTGGAATTGTAGCAGACGGCGAGCCCGCAGTATGCCTACAGACATATCGCCTGTATACCGCTAGATGCAGGCTTCTGGTTTAATCGTGCTCATGGTCTTTTATGACCTGTTTCTGCCAATTAACCTGACATTCACATAATCTGTTGGTTCCAAGGGCTATTGTGCAGCAAGAAGTTGAGTAAACACAGATTGGCTAACTTGACAATACTTCACATAATCTGGCCCATAGGCTTACTACACAAGGCCTTTTTTGATAACAGCTGGTACATGGATTTACGTATTGTGAGCATAAAATGAAGATAACAGTAAGTCGATAAATATGTGCCTTCAATACACCTGTGAATCCATTAAAAAAAAGCCAAGAAATATAAGTAGGTTGTCTTATTACCTTTCTATATTTCTGCTGTTCTCCCCAATAGACTAAGAGTCCCCCTTTACCCCATGCTGCTGTTAGCAGTGGGCGCCTACACTGTAATGTGCCCTGGGGATTTTCACCTGCTGCAGAGCAGCTGTCCCAGCACTCTGTCCCTGCACCCCAGATTTGAACTAGTCAGATGGGCAAAGAGAAATGGCAAAGGGTTTGGAACAATTTCTAGATAAGAATTCAAGTATTATTTGTGAGTCTGATGCAGTTACTACATGTACTATGTCACTATTTTTATTTATCTTTTGTTGGCTTTTCAAACCTATTGCAATATATATTATTTCTGAACCTTGTTCTACCAACAGATAAATTATAAGCATTATGACTAAAGCAATCACTCTGTCTAAAAATGTTTAGTATACATCATATCTTGTGAAACCAACACTTTATACGTGTCTATGTATTATTAATATCAATGTTATTAGTGGTAAGTAGTGAGTTTTATATTGAGGCAAACATAATTAGATTTATAGACATTTTTATGCAGCTTTGTCACAATAAACATATTTTCATTTAAATCACTTGGGACTGAACCTGGATTATATTCTTGGTGTGAAATAAAAAATACTGATCTTTATTATTTTAACAATAAAATTGCTTTACAAGCATTCCATGTTGATGCTTTAATTTAATGTAAAAAAAATGCATGTTGTATGGCAATGTTACCAAATAGCCACTCCAGAAGGCACTACATCACTCATATAAGGGAACATTTTAATATTGCTGCTTAAGGGATCCAAAGATTAGAAATCTTTATTTTATCTTTGTTTACGTGGTAGGTAAAATATAAATAAATTATGTCATTTAGTTTTATTTATTTTTTGCCAACTAGTAATATAACATATTTCTACTTTGCAGTACCTTTAATCAGATTTATATTTCTTTAAAATATCCTCATACTTGCTCAGACATTTTTAGTAACAATGTTAAGTTGTTCAAAGTTAACTTAACAGTGTAAAGCAGGTGGAATATGTTTAATGTATATTATTATGTATTAATAATGGTTATGTTAGGTTTGCAGGACATCATTTAGCTTCAAATTGTTTTCCACAATTGCAAGATGTTTTGAATCTGTTTCACAGTTGTTTCTAAATACTTTGCCTCAGATGTGAATCTTTTTAATGGTAATTGAGATGTTGAGTTAAGCAAGAAATTCACATACTACATAGCAAGATTCAGCTGTGTATTTTAATCAGATTCTTTCTTTTCTTGACAATGTTTCTCCCATTACCAACAAATGGGTTTTATAAACCGTTTCAGTGCCAAATATTTGAATGACACAGTTATGCCTTGTTTTTGAAAATAAATGTTACACATGACAATCCACAATATGACTAATTTTGAAGAGCTTCATAATGCATTCTTTTTTTTCTTGTGTAAAAGAAAGAGAGTAAAGTTTTAGATTCATTGTATATTGTCTTGTGGTGTCACATATGCTAAATCCTAGATTCAATTTTGAATTTCTGAGGATTCAATCTTTTTTTTTTTTTTTTTAATATATCTTTATGAAGTTTTTAACATAAAAAGTATTTCATGAGAAGAAATAAAGAAGATAAGCATTGCATAATCAATGCAATCTTAAAAGGACAATCTGGTTAAATAAAACTAATTCATCATATCAAGAAAATTATTTAATTTTGGCATAACCTAAATGTTTTTTTAAAAATCTTTAATACCACTTCTCTAAAAGATTCCTTAAAAGTATGTATCTGCAAAAACTGATTCCACTTGGAATTGAAAGATTGACCTCTCTTTTCAGTAGAGTCTTTAATGTTAAATAAATCTATTAACAAATGTTGTTTCAAAGCTATCATAAGTTCAGATATATTAGGTGATTCTTTAACAATACTTATTTGCAAGAGAACATTTTCCGGTGCCTAACACCACATTGGTAGCAAAATTATTTAAAAAATGGAAAATCTTTATTGGCACATGCTCTCAAAAATATGCCGCTATTAAAATTAAAGAACTTGTGTAATATGTAATTTTCAGTCTCCAATTATTTATATATTTGGGCTTGTATTATATTTCTTCAGGGGACAATACTCTAGCATATAACTAAATGTATTTCTCATTGAGTACCTTAACTTTTATTTGCTTTTGTGTACCATCTACTTTATACCACCCCATTAGACGGAAATCAAGGGGGATAAATGTAAAGATGTATACTTACTTATGATATACTTGGATATATTCTTATCCCAGAACTTAGCAATACAGAAGGTTAAATTAATTTTTATATCCCATATCATTTAACTTGATGAAATTAGTGCTTGTGCAGACTTCATTCATTAAATGGAAGGCCAATATAGTGATACATAGAAGTTATTAGACACAATTATTTTATGGCCCTCTGTATTGACCAAATCCAGTGAGAATTCATTCTAAATTTCCTTCATTAGGACCCAATTTATTATAATTGGGACTGTAATACTTAACACATATTCTTGACGAAATTTAAAAACTTAAAAAAAACAACAATGCTAGTTAATATAAGTGAGATATTGTGAATTGACTATTCATTTTCAGGAAATCTATTGAACGTTATCTTCACACATAAGCAATCTATTATCCTTAGGCAGAATATCCGTTTATTTTCTAAGGAGCCCTATGATTTCCAATTAGGCTTACTATAGTCTTAAATACTAAAGCACCACTCGCAAGTCATAGTCTGAATCACAGTTTCCAAACAACGTGGAAAACCAGTTACTCCTTAACTCAGTAGTTGTCAATATATTACAATTAAACTTCCCTATTTATCCCACCTCGTAAGGGATAGTGTAGGCAACATTTCTAATGTAATAAATTATAAAGCCACATGTTAGTGTGCAAAACTATAGTCAGATAGAGAGAAGCTTAGCTAGACCACCAGAGAATGAGCTGTTTGGCAATGGGAGTTTTAGTGAGGCTCGCTCATTGAGAGCTATTTGTAGTTGTACTTTATAGTGAAGTGCCCAATAGTTACAGCCTGCTATCACCTATTGCCTAGACTATCCCTTACTAGGTGGGATAAATAGGGAAGTTTAAGTTCAATTGTAATATTCTGCTACAATTCCGGTACTATTCAATTGAACAAGACCGCAAGTTTGGGGCCAAAACCGTAAACCATGCACTCGTATGTAGCATTTCAGGGCGGGAACATAATCAATTAAGCAAGGCCGTAACTACCCATTTAGAAACAACCAATAGAAAATGAGACCGTCATCATTGGATCAGTAAAACATGTAGGTTACATGTCAATTAATTAGCGTTTGGGGGTCTGATGCAAAATAAAAAACTAATAATAATGAATGTCAATACTGTTCTAGCCCATGTGGGTGGCCTGATATGTTTTACCTCATTGATTCCCGAGATCGATATAACCCTGAAATGAAACATAAAAAAATATTTTTTTTATTGCAGATTTGCGAGCTTGAGACTGTTGTGCAGTTAATTATAATGTCTGTCATTGCTTTCCCTGCCAATTACAGTGCAGTATTGATTTTTTATTTGCATTTACAGTGCTACGGACAGGGATTAAACTTCTCGCGAGTCCTATCTGGTACTCGCAGGATTTTCTCCTACATTTGCCGTTTACGGGTTTGAACACATTTGCTGGCTTGGGGAATTGTAGCAATTGATTAGCGATTTGCGATTTTTGTGCTTGGAACTCTTGCGGACGTGACAGATCAAAGGCTTTGATGGGCTGTAAGTTTCGGTTTTAACAACTGCAAGGATTTCAAGGCCGTAACCCATACCCTGTTTGTAGCCCGCAAAAAGACGCCAATGGAATAGCAAAATAAGATACAGCCTCCATTGCGGGCTACTGTAAGTTACAATTGCTCAATTGATTCAGGCTCATAGATAGGGGAAGCTTAGACCATCCTTAAAGAAGTTTTATACGATTATAGTTTCATACAATTACATTCAATACATAAATCTTCTCAATATCTGAAGCAATTTGCAGTCCTAAATATTTTATTGATCTGTCTACTTTTTTGTTCCTAACCATAAAGCTTCTGATTTTTTTATTATGTATCCAGAAAAAGTAGAAAATTCCTCAATAATTGAGTCTAATTTATAACCGGTTTGTTCATGAATAATAATAAATCATCAGCATACAAGGCTAAATGGAGATGTCTATTTCATAATTTAATACCTTCAAAAGAATTTCAAAGTTTACAGGCTATTCATTCTATTGCAAGATCAAAAAGGAGATTGAGTGCCTCTCTGTAATACAAAACTAATCGATCTAGTATGATTAATTATGATAGGGGCTACAGGATTATATTGTTTTTTATAATATGCTAGATGTTACCATAGATACCAAAATTATGTAAGGAGGTCATCAAATAATCCCAGGAAATGCGGTCTAAGGCCTTCTCAGCAGTCAAGAAGACAGTACTGATTGTCTTTAAATTTGAGAATTAAAACCTCTAATAATCTATGTTACAATTATATATAATCAAATACATTTTACACATTTTCTCTATAATTTTCCTTCTTTTCCAAATACCATCCCAGGTATTTAAACAATTATAGAATATCAATCTATAACAATAATAATCTAAAATTTCAATGCACAAAATATATAATAAAAAAATAATCAAATTTCCCTTCAAATTCTCCCAGTTACTTAGCCAGACCTCATCTTATTAACCAATAAGGTGCTTAAATCATAAAGTAAAGATACGTATTTAACACTAAGATCTTAATTAATCGAAACCCATTATCACTCAGATATTTAAGTTCCTCAAGTGGCTGAACATATAGAAATGCACCTTTCTCCTTTATATATAGATAATATCACTGGATAAAGCAGACACAATTTTTCATTTCTATCATATAGAATTCTACAGCATTCTGATAATTATTTCCTTTTTCTGGATATATTAGCTGAATAGTCATTAAATAAGCTTAATTTAGAACCTTCGTAAGAAATTCTGTCAATGTTTCCAATGTTTTGCAGCAATTGTATTTTTCCCTTTAAATTTCAAACATTTTATCAATACACTTCTGCTATAAACTGAGCTATCAGTTGATTTACTTTCTGGACCAATCCTATAGGCTCTCTATCTGTAACGGTTGAATAGTAGGATTCATATAAATTCATTTTTGAATTTCAGCTACAAAACTTAGTAAATTATTTCATTTAATCTCTGATAGGATAATTAGCCTAAGATTGCTACTTCTACTTCTTTTCTCTAACTCAGTTTTATTCAGGAGAGTTTGATTTTGTTGTATCGATTTTGTATTTCTTGCTCCTGTAACTATAAATTATCCTCAATATCTGAAATATGTTGTTCTGATTGTATAATTCTTTGATGTATTATTTTTAATCTTCTTTGAATGATAAACTAGAGTGTATATCTTCAATTAAAGGCCTAAAGATTAAAGATATTTGCTGTGTAATAGAATGTATACATTCTTGGATATATGCTTGGATATAATTGGAAAGTGTATCTGGAAATTTCACTTCATAAGGCTCCAGATATTTTCCGTCTTTATATCAATGGGCCACAGATAAGTTTATCTTTATCATAACGTCTAGTGCTCTGAACAAAGCAGCTTGTAATTATTTTCCATGTATTATTCGAACACAAAACTTGTAACTTTTTTCAAGATGCTCAAAGCTGTTATATATTTATCTGACCTCTTCCTGAAGGAACAGCAGTCTCAGATGTTATTGCTGCAGAATCTATCTTGCAGGGGTTCTCTGTGTTTCTCTGACCAAAATAGCCAGACAGGGGTCCACTTCAGTGAGCCACAATGTCTGCAGCAAATTTGTATCCTTTATGTTCAGCACAGTCTCTGCACAGCCCCCACGCAGCAGAGGGACAGGATCGCGTCATATTGTTTGGCATCCTGTGACATGCGACTGCAGCTATTGTAAGTCCTAACTATCGTATTTGAGGGTTCAATCATTTAAATACCAAAGTGTATCTCCAGTTCCTGGTCCAGCCTTTGAAGGAACTGCACTTCTGCTGTAACACCTATATCATTCTCCCACATTAAGTGTTAATCTCCCTACTTCAACAGAGCAGTTGGATAGGGATACTTGATTTAACTGGATTTTCTAGATCAGCACATTACTGATGGAGTAATCATATTTTCTTTTAAGTACTTCCAGATAACCAGTGTATATTTAAATATTAATGGGTTAGATTACAAGATTAAACATTGATATCCTGGGATTTAGTAAACTCAAAGTGACTGGAATGGGACATTTCTTATCACACAGCCACCAGATATTCTACTGTAGCAAGAATCCCACAGAGGAAATGGAGTAGTCCTCATAATCAATCAAAGGGTAGCCAAAGAGTGTTTGATCCCATTTCAATAAATTATAGAATCATTTAAATTCAAATTCAAAGTAAGCCATTTAATATAACAGTGATCCATGACTATGCTCAAGCCATGGATGCTGAAGAGGATGAAGTTGTCCAATTATATGAGGATATTCAACACCCACTAGGCATAACACTGACAAAATATATTTATCTCATCATAGGAGATTGGAATGCTAAAGTAGTGAACTAATAGAGTAATGGTCACCGAAAATAAGATATGTAGCCTCAGATAATGAGTTTTTTATTGCAAAGTTTAGAATTAAACTAAAGGAAGAGAAAGAAAATAATAAGACTAAGTAGATACAAAATAAATAATATCCCCTGTGAGTAACCAGTGGAGGTAAATAATAGATTTAAAGTACTAGACAAAGTAAATAAAATTATGCTTTAAGAGCTTTGAAAACAACAACAACTAATATCCTCAAATAAAACAAAATAAAAATGCAAGCTGGCTGTCTGAAGTGGCTTTGAAAGTAGCCCAGCAAACAAGGAAAGTGAAAGGTAGGGGAGATAGGAAATTATTTGTCCAAACGATCACAAAATTCAAGAGGATAGCAAGAAGATAACAGAATGTGAAAGTCAAGAGATCTCTTCACGAAAAAAAGGGGATCTCAGGGAAGCTTTTCATGCCAGTGAGTATGAAAAAAGATAAACAGAAGCAGATCAGATAAAGAAGAGATTGCAGCAATACACAAAAGATCTATACAGGAAGGATCTTAACAGCATTATTTTGTCTAATGAGATGTGAGCCAGATGTCTTGGAGAGTGAAGTGAGATGTGCTATAGGAAGCTGATAATAAGGTTGTAGGAATTGATGGAATCTCAGCTGAATTGTTTAAAAAATAGTGTTGGTGTTATGCCAACAAATTTGGAAAACTGAACTGTGGACTGCAAAAGGTCAGTCTACATTTGAATCCCAAATAAAGGCAGTGCCAAAGAGTGTTTCCATTATCCAATTGCACTTATTTCAAATGCCAACAAAGTAATTCTTAAGATCCTTCAAACTCTGCTCCAACAACATATGGACCAAGAATATCATATGTGCAAGCGTCATTCGTAGAGGACAAAAAATAAAATTGAAGGTGTTCGCTAGATAATAGAGAAAGCAAGAAAAAAAAACATTTACATCTGCTTCATAGATTATTCTAAAGCCTTTGTCTGTGTGGATCACAACAAAATGTAGCAAGTACTTAAATAAGTTGGAATACCAGACCATCTCATCTGCCTCCTGGGGAATCTGTATGTGGACCAAGAAGTCACATTCTGAACCAAACATGGAACACCAAATGGTTTAAGAGTATGAAGGAGTGCAACAGCAGGAATACTCATGTATAAGGCCAGGCTGGACGATTCCAAAACAGGAATTGTTGTAGAAATATCAGCAACCTGAGATATTATAGATATGATACTACTCTGATAGCTTAAATTGAGTTTAAACTAAAGGGCCTGTTGATGAGGATGAAAGAAGAGGGTGCAAAAGCTTGCCTTCTGCAAAACGTTAAATTAAAAAAAAGTCATGGCAAACAGCAATCTCATTTCCTGGCAACTAGATGGGGAAGAAGTGGAGGCAGTGACGTATTTTATTGTCCACGCCTCTGACATCTCTGCTGATGGTGACTTCAGTCATAAAATTAAAAGATGTTTTCTTTTGTTGGGGAAAGATATGGTAAATCTGAACAAGCTAAAGAAGAAATTACAACAAATGTCCTTATAGTTAGAACTATGTTATTCCCAGTAGTTATATATGGATGTGAGAGCTGCATGATAAAGAAGGTTGAGCTCCGTTTAATTGATGCGTTTCAATTGTGGTGCTGAAGAAAGCTGCTTGGACTGCAAGACGATCCAATCAACCAAAACTACAGGAATCAAGCCAGACCATTTACTGGAATGTTTGATCATGAAGCTATATATATAATGAGAAGGCAGCATTCCCTAGAGAAGATTCTGATGCTGGGAAAGATTGAAGGCCCCCCTTAGAAAAAGATGACAGAGGCGGAGATGAATAGTTGAGGTCACTGAAGCAATGGACATGAGCTTCCTCAGAGGTGCAGTGGCTAACAGATGTTCCTAGTATGCTGCTGTCCATAGGGTCATGAATAGTGGAACACGACTGAACAATTAATTGATCATGCCCTTAAATACTATGTATTATTACTATAGCTTATGGTTTTAGCCTTCAGTCCTGTAATTACGGGCTTGTTTAATTAAATATCTCTGTAACTGTTGCAAATTTCTAACACCAGACTGTGTAATTATTAGCTAGGAATTAAATAGGGGCCTATGTCTTCAGTATTTATCTAGAAGATATTTGTTTCTACAAATGAATGCATTAAAAATTGTAATTGAAAACTATTGGGCAAGAGCTCACTGTGTTTGAAAAATACAGTGTCAGTTATATGGGCCTCATTCAAATGCAATTTGGCCAATTGAATAGGGCTCTATATAAGCACAGAGCATATTTTTTTACAGAAGTTTTTAGTTAGTGAAGACCTTGCTTTTGGATAGAAGTTTTCTAACTAAAAACTTCTGTAAAAAAATATGCTATGTGCTTATATAGAGCCCTATTCAATTGGCCAAATCACATTTGAATGAGGCCCTATGTAAGTATAAAAACATGATATAACAAGGCATACTAGGTGGGCCAAGTGGTTCTTATCTGCTATCAACTTCTATATTTCTGTGTAGTGCTGACAAACCAAAATATACTTTCCCCTGAGGAAACATCCATCTAATTGATTGTTCTCAAAGTTAATGAGATTTTTTTAAATAAACTGACTTACTTACAGAGGGCCTCAATCAAATGTGATTTGGCAAATTGAATAAGGCTCTATTTAAACGCATATAGCGTATTTTTGTTACATACGTTTTTAGTTCATGAAGACCTTGCTTTTGGATAGATGTTCACGAACCAAAAACTATTGTAAAGAAATATGCTCTGTGCTTATATAGAGCACTATTCAATTGGAATCAGAATCACATGGACTTATTCAAGTGATCAGTTAATAAGGACCAAAATATTTAGTTTTATTAAAAGAACCAGGCTGTTTTGTCATTATTGGTTCTAGTTTTATTAATGCTGCTATTGCCATGATTAATATAGTATGTTTATTATTTTCTTTTATATCTAAAATAACAACATACTTGTTAAAACTATAACATCAAAGACACGGCATATTGAGGCCCTACCCACAACAGCTTTCTAGTTGTTAAAGAACATTTCCATGAGGCATACATCTTTTGAGGTTTCCTAATATGAGATGATTCAAGTACTAACTGAAGTAGAAATTGTGCAAACATTAATACAAATACTATCCATACAACATGTTACAATGCCTAAATATATATATGGTTTTGTATGTGAATTGCAATTCATGTATGTTTATACAACAACATCATTTGAGCCTTACATGATTTGTTTATTGCATGTTATTTATTTTCTTCTTATCTCTCTACCATACAGTGTATCTTAAGTAAAATATCTCTGGTTATATCTAGATTTTCATTGACATACTGTTGTTGATAAATTAATATATGTGACCCAGTATAGTAACATTCTGTTGCACAGCCAAGCTGAGGAAAATCTGTCAGCAGCTTGTCTCATGCATTCTACACCAGCTGTGGCTTCACTGTGAGTGACAAAAGAATCCCCAAATAAAACCTAATTTGCTGCAGTGAAACCTTCAAGTCTGAATGATAAATGCAATTATGTCCATAGCTACCTGAGACTGTCAAAAAAAAAAAAAAAAAAGTAGCACAAGTGGTGGGAGACCTGTGAATGGTAAAAAAAAAAAAAATACAAGTGCCCACTTTTGGCATTGGATTATCTGGGTTTTATAATCCCTGATGCACTTCTTTAAACATTAGCTCTGTCATTACCGTTCTGATACTGCCAGAGGAGTAATGTAGATATAAACCAGTTTTTACACGTCATTGTGGGCATCACTACAGAATTTATTTGTACATTAGAAACATAATAATTTAAGGTAAACAGACTGCATTCTGATCAAACACTAAATTAAATTAGTAGAATGATTAGTGATATTGAGACATATGATCATATTATTTCTGTAAAATATTGCACATTAATTCAGGAACAGAAATTAAGTCTTGTATATTCATGCTGATGCAGCTATAGATACACACAGATATCAAAAGAGCTTTTAAAACATTGAATATAATGAAACCAAGAGATGGCCAATCATTTGGATAGCTGACAGAAACTTCTTTAGTACAATCCTATAAAAGCCGAAACTACAAATCTTTAAATTCAGTGAAATGTGTAATGTCACGGGACACTATTGCTTGAAAAAAATCTTAACTGTGTTGGACATTAAATCCCAGCAAAATTTTGGTTTAAAGAAAATTGTCAAATGTGTAGTAAATATGAAATATTTTTTAATAAAATTAAGTGTTAAATATGTGTAATTTTGAAGATTTTATTCAGTTTAATACAGTGGATATGTAAAGTAAATCTTTGTAATGTCATTACCAAGTTTTACATTCCTTATCTTAACCTGAAAGCATTACATGATTTTTCCAAAACCTTTTGTACATGTAGAATGCACTTCACAATGGGGTGCTTATTGCATCTAAAGATGTGATGAAAAGTACTGAAGTATACATTTTTAGCAGTAATTTTTGTGGGATCAAGAACTTGGCTTGCAGTTCTTGCAGCTGCTAAGCTGTCAAAAGAGGCTTTTCTAAAACACTGATGCCAACCAACTTGTATGAATGATCAGGCAAAGTCTTTATCCCATGGTCGAGTTGATAGATGAATGGCTTCTTGTTTAGCCACTGAAGATTAAATGGTGATGTACAGAATATCACTCACAAAAGGTCTCAATAAGGTAGCCTTCTGGGGTAGTCGGCTTAGTTCAAAAAAGACTTTCTAAAAAGCACAGTAAATTGTTTGTCTTTTTCCTGGATATTACAATAAAGAGATAGCTTCATGTTCAATCTTCAAATATAGAAACTAACAAAAGAAAATATTTTAAGCAAGCGTTCCCTCTGTGCGTATTTTGTTTGTGGCATTTCCAAGTAACAGAGTGGAATTATCAATCAATTTATGGTTTCCCCTGTTATTGGCTTAGAAAAGAGTTATTGTTTATTCACTGTGAGATGAAAGGGAAACATCACCAGCTTAGTCTCATCTAGTGCATTGAAGATTAAAGGTGTATTCCCTCTTAGTTAGAGTTACAAAAAATAGTCACCTGTGTTAAGAACTCAAATAAAATGTAAGGCTATAAATCAACTATGCATAAAGAAGCAGAAGACATTTTTTTTTAATTATTTTTGATCCTTTTCTTGATATGCTCCCATATTAAGTACCACATTTTCATTTGTATTTATATAAAATCCCACCAACTTACAAGTTAATTCCGAAGAGATAATGATGTTGCTTTGGGTACTGAAATGTACATTTTTTCTGAGAAAAATTGTCAATATTTTTGTTTAGATTTAGTGTTCTCTATGATACTTTTCTGCTTTATGTCTGCCAGCCATGAACTTTAAATATATACTCATCAGGAGTCTCAGTAAGTGGTTATATGGAAAATGTTGTTTATAGAAGCAGTGTACGTCATTCAGCACTTTAGTTATGTGCTTTTCTACAACCATTATAATTCAAAAATAACTATATTTCAAATCCAACTTACATTTAAAAGTATAGTTTATATTATTTATTTCCAGAAGTTATATTTTATATATGTTTCCGAAACTTTGAAATCCTCTACAAACTGTTTGGGATTTCTAAAAAAAATCTGTTGTAGCATGGAAGATTTATAATATCCAGTTGGGGTACTATAAGGTGGTTTCTTGCTCTTTTTGAATCCCTTTTAGTTGGCAAAGTAATGTGTTGTTTGAATTTGAACTTTTTCTGTCTTCAACATGTGTTTCCCTTGCTCTAATAACTTGTACCCTTGTTTGTATTATATACATACATAGGCGATCTCAACTGTCTGACCATCTCAAAAGTTTTTTTTTTTTAGTTTAGCTATAAATATTGACATGACAAAGCCTTGCTGAACCATCTTTTTATTTATGGGTCCTTTTAATGTGAAGGACCTTTGTTAGACTTCTGAGTGAGTCTCTATCCAAGGTATCCTCCTCCCCCTGTCCAATGCCATCAGTACTGTGTCACCAGTTTTCATATCCATCAAGGGCTCTACACCAGGAGACCATGCCAACTAAGTCTCACCCTGGAGCCTTTGGCACTGCTGGAAGTCTCATAATGAGTTTAATGGTCTGTGGGGAAGAAGGCTCTAGCTCTCACCCATCCCCGGACAGTTAGGGAAAAAATACTTACCAGTATCACAGTAGCTGCAGGCAGACCTCCTAAACTGGCAAAATTAAGCAGGTATGTTGTCTAACAACTGGGGCAAGAGGATATTAAAAGATCTCTTTTAGTCTTTTAGCTGACAATTGTCTTATGTTTATAGAAACCTTTTACAGACATTTTACATCATTTTGGACACCATTAATGCATATACCTTTCTCATAGTATGAAAGTATATTGTCCTGAGAAAATAAGTGTCAGTAATAAACTGCCTCTTGACATACTGACCTGATACTCCAATATCATTCACAGCACATAAACAAAATGCGCTTTTTTTGCAGAAGTTTACTGATAACAATATATACATAAAAAATACCCCAAATCATTGAATATCTCTTCCAACTTATAAAGCACCCATTAGTGCTTTAACTCACAAGGTATAGAGGAATTACATTGTATGACATTTTAGTCATTTATAAATTTGCCTATGCAGTACTGGTCCTTCCTATTCTTCTTATCAAACGAAATATCAAATGCATCAATTGCCTCTTGTTAATTTTTCTCTAGCAGAAAACAATATCAAACACCTCAAGAGATTGCTAATGTGCAGGGAGGAGGGAGCAATTCACCCACTCAATATGGATTTTTTTTATTTATTTTAACTGCTTATTAAAATATTATTATTATCGTTTATTTGTAACGCGCCAACATATTCCGTAGCGCTATACATAAGTTTAGTTACAGGCAATGACAAGTTAAAGATTCATACATTGCAAAGGGTGTATGGCCCTGTCTTTGAGCTTGGAATCCAGTGTCCATAGCGCTTTCCCTAAAGCACTGCGCAGGATTGAAACTCGCAGACTTACAATCTAAAGGTTAAAGTTTGTATGTGGTACAGTAGGGAGAGAGTAGTGCTGAGCAGTGCTGAGCATGTTAGGGAGGAAGGTTATAGGCTTCTTTAAAGAGGTGCGTTTTTATTGATGTTTTGAAGGATTTAAGGCAGGAGGATAGTCTGGTGAAGCGAGGCAAGGAGTTCCAGAGAATAGGGGCAGCGCGAGAAAAGTCCTGGAGGCGGGAGTGAGAGGAGGTGACAAGAGTGGTAGAAAGAAGAAGGTCGTTAGCAGAACGAAGAGGGCGTGTGGGGGAGTATTTGGAGATGAGAGCAGAGATGTATGGGGGTGCGCTGTTGTTGAGGGCTTTATAAGTTAGGGTCAAGATTTTAAACTTTATTCTGGAGGCTAAGGGAAGCCAGTGGAGTGATTGACAAAGAGGAGCTGCCGACACTGAACGATGTGTACGGTAGATGATTCTGGCAGAGGCATTCATTATGGATTGAAGTGTATATGTTTTTTAGATGGAAAAGACAGGATTTGGTTAGAGACTGTATGTGTGGGATGAAAGAGAGGGCAGGGTCCAGTAGAACCCCGAGACAACAGGCTTGGGAGGTGGGAGTGATGATGGCGTTGTTGACAGAGAGAGAGATGTGAGGAATTGAAGCTGTAGTAGAGGGTGGGAAGATTAAGAGTTCAGTCTTAGACATGTTGAGTTTCAGATGGTGGGTGGACATCCAAGAGGATATACTAGAGAGGCAGTCGGAGACGTGTGCTAGAAGAGAGGGGGATAGATCTGGTGCTGAGAGATAGATTTGGGTGTCGTCTGCATAGAGATGGTACTGGAACCCAAAAGAGTTTATTAGGGTGCCGAGTGAGGATGTGTAGATGGAGAAGAGGAGGGGGCCTAGGACTGATCCTTGGGGTACGCCAATAGACAGGGGGTGAGAAGAAGAAGATGTGCCGGAGAAGGAGACGCTAAATGATCGTTCTTGGAGGTATGATGAGAACCACAAGAGAGCAGTGTCTCGAATGCCGAGGGAGGAGAGAATGTGGAGTAGAATTGAATGGTCAACGGTGTCAAAGGCGGCAGAGAGATCCAGGAGAAGCAAAATAGAAAAGTGGCCTTTCGACTTGGCGGTGAGCAGGTCATTGGTGACTTTTATGAGGGCTGTCTCAGTGGAGTGTTGGGGCCGAAAGCCGGATTGGAAAGTGTCCAGAAGAGAGTTAGAGGAGATGAAACTGGTGAGGCGGTTATAGACGAGCCGCTCCAGCAGTTTGGAAGCCAGGGGAAGTAGAGAGATAGGGCGATAGTTAGATGCAATGTCAGAATCGGATGAGGGTTTCTTGAGAGTGGGTGTAATTATGGCATGTTTTAGAGATGATGGAAATGTGCCAGTGTTTAGGGAAAGGTTGAAGATATGTGTGAGAGCTGGGATAAGTGTAGTAGAGAGGGGAGGGATGAGCTGAGATGGAATAGGATCTGAAGGACAGGTAGTGAGGTGAGAGGATGATATTAGGATGGAGACTTCATCTTCTGTTGCAGGGGTAAAGTAGTCTAGAGTGGCTGTGGGAATGGAAGGGGGGGTAGATTGGGTGTTGTTGGTTAGTAGAGTTAGTTGAGAGAGTGAAGTGTGTGAGCCACGGTGAGAGGAGAGTTCATTGTGGATAGATTGAATTTTATGTGTAAAATGGTTGGCAAAGTCTTCAGCCGTGAGACAGGAAGGGATGGGGGGAGGTGGTGGGCGAAGGAGAGTATTGAAAGTGGCAAAAATACGTTTTGGGTTAGAGGACAGAGTTGATATTAGTGATGTAAAGTACTGCTGTTTGGCCAGGTTGAGGGCAGAGGAGTAGGAATGTAGCATAAACTTGTAGTGAAGGAAATCTGCTGCGGAGCGTTATTTCCTCCATAGTCCATAAAATATCCACTAGACTTGTTGCATGATAATAATTTAGCAATGGAACCACAACTTGAAAAAGTCCACATCAAGCGAACATCTGGACTATACCTGCTAAAACAAAAGTTGGCACAGTATGCTAAAAACAACTGCATTCTTTTATACTTCATCGGAAAACAGTAAAATAATACATTATTTAACACCTAAAACAAATGTGCCCTATTCCTCTCAATCTGGGAAAACCCACATTTTCAACCTAGAAGTATTTCTTCATTAGGAGGTAAAGGTATTAATGTATGTTAGGGAAATTACTGGCCTACAAATATTTACTTTATACTGCATAGAGCATTCTACATCCCTTTTGGGCATCATATAGACTTCACCAAATACGTAACAGCTTACAACTGTTATTATCATATAAACATAAACCCTTTTAAATGTGAAGAAAGATGACATGGTTTGGCATAAAGACCACACTTATTTGTCAAATATGCACCAAACTAGCAATATTAGCAGCTCTCTAAGCTATGGGCATGAACATTTTTTTTTTAAATCTGAATTTTGAGTACAGGAATTATTTTAGTGTTTTATATGTCACATCCTGAAAGCTGAATCATGCGGATGTGTTTTTCTAATTATCAGTTAAGAGAATGGTGAATGAGGAGGGCGCAAGCAGAAGTCCAGAGCTTTTGTTTGATGCCACACACTTTGCCCCTATCTGTTCCAGAAGGATGCAACCATATGTCTCCAGAAGTGTAATTGCCCCTCTCACAGGATCCTTCAGGATCCTACATATATATCAACATTTATTTTCTTCTAAACAAAAACTATTGGTATGACTTGTTTTCCTGCATAAAAGGACTACTGAACAACAGCCCATTCTTTTTATAAACATTTTAGTG
Source organism: Discoglossus pictus (assembly GCA_027410445.1). Lineage (NCBI taxonomy): Eukaryota > Metazoa > Chordata > Amphibia > Anura > Alytidae > Discoglossus > Discoglossus pictus. The sequence continues at coordinate 29,522,901 of CM050169.1, forward strand.
AAATATAAGAAATATTTTGGAAATATTTGCTTTATGTTGCCTCTCATACTGCTTAACATAGTGCCTGCCATTTCATCCCTCACATTCTCCCTCACTGAGATCCTTCTCCATCTTGTTTTAGCAGCAATGATATGTATTAAACTTTACTTTGCTCCTGTGCTGCTAGGGGGGGGTCATCTTGTAATTGGACTCTTCCCAGCAGTGTGGATGGCCTTGCCCTCAACAGCCGAACAGTGATATTAACTTTGCAGCTAAAAAAATATGGAGGATTATCTTGGAGAAGGATTTCGACAGGCAAAATGGCAGCTTATATACTGAGCAATATGAGTGACAAAATAAAGCAATGAAGCCTCAAATATCTCATATTTCACTAAAGTGTTTATAAAAAGTATAGATGAGATACATTTTGATGCAATATAAAAAATTGTTTAGTGATTCTTTAATAATGTTCTTACTTAGACTCATTGTTTTCAAATATATATTTTTCATTGTGTAGTGGTTCTGTAACCCAATCATTCACATAAATGTTTTCCTCAGACAAGCCATAAGTGGATGTTGTCCTCATATTAGGCTGAAAAAAAAGTAGTTTTTCCGAATTGATGCCAACCTTACAGTACTGACACAATCTGTGCTCGATTACATGGCTCCTGTAGGAAATCTTACGAGTAAAAATCCCATAATGCCTAAAGTTGCTATTAAATCCTGCCTTTAACAAACCCTTATGTGTATTATTAGTGACTATTACATGTTTATTCCCCATTCTATGTGTAGTTTTAGCTAAACTACTATTACTTGACTCTCTAAGACATCTAGCATCCTGCTACATGTGCTCAGAGAGCTCTGCATAAGCTCATAGTGAACCTAAACCCTACATTTAAATTCAACCTCCCATTACTGCAACTAAACCCTTACAAGAACACGTACAAGACACTTAAGAAAGAAAGAGTATTCGTAAAAACCAAGTGCATGAAGAAAAAAACAGCCGAAGAGGCATTTTAAAGGACCCTAACAAAATATAAATGTCCTACACATCTTAAACCACAAAAGAAGCATACCCCTAAGGAGTTCTTCCCACACGTTATACTCCCCCACTTTTGGAGGGCCGCCAACTGTGGCTCTTGTGCTAGAAGCTTTCTCAGCCATCTTCCTTTTGACTATGGCCCGGCAGTCATCATATCAGAGTTTCATACTCTTCATATTCATGACCTGAACTCCTATCTTCTGCTTCCACCTCTCTCTGCTGCTCTAACCTCTCTGCCTCCTTAATTATGTGGAACATATCATAGAAGAACAATAAATTACTCATGAAAATAATTGGAGACCCTGTGTTTTTTGCCAGCTTTTTGACTCCCTGACTGTGCCTGGAGATCGGGACCTATCTGGGATGTCCCTGAGGGCTGGGGTTCACCCTACTGCTCTCCATACTAACCCTAGAGGTTTCCCCCAACGGTCCTACCTCTCTTCCCATCCACACACCTCTCCTCACCTCACCCCCTCACCACCCCTCTTTTTGCTTCTCCTCACCCCCTCTCCACACTTCTCCCATCCTCTCTCCTCTAAGTCTATTGGCTTCCCCTCCTCACTTCTCTTTTTATCTAAGACAAACAATACAGTCACACTCTCAGAAACACCCTACTCTGAAGGTGTAGGTTGCAAAGGTGATGGAATACATAGCTATGTATGGTGGGTATGTGGTATGTAATAGCATGCAGGTAGCATAGAGGAATGGGTGTGGGGTATGTTTAGAGAGGATATTTTTTAAGGTAGAGTGGATATGGGGTATAGGGTAGTCTGGATAGGAATCAGGTAAGGTCTATGAAATGTTATAAAAAAATGAGTGTAGCTCTTGAAAGCTAGTCATAATATTTATAAATATGTTTGTCCAATAAAAAAGGTATCACTATATACTGCAATACTCTATGATAATTCATCTGGATTACTAAACACTCACAGTAACCTCACTCTTCATAAAATACTAATAATATGGGGGTATGTACACCATTTCTATAATGCATCATGGAGGAACAATGCACAAACTTCCTACTCTCTCTTTAAAATTCCTTTTCCTTCCCTCACACCTAAACCTCCACTCCTGGGTTCTGTGGGTTAGTTTACGTAGCACAGCCAATTCAAGCTTTATAGACACCATGTTGCAATATTAACTGTTGTTGTATAAAACTTTAAGTGGTGAAATAAGCCACAAAACTGCTGTACATTGGCAGATTTAAAGGAATATCTAAGTGAGATGGATTAATACATTTCTGTACTCTATAGGCAAAAAGCAGCCTATGGCCCTCATTCAATTGCAATTTTGCCAATTGAATAGGCCTCTAAATAAGCACATAACATATTTGTTTCAAATAAGTTTTTAGTTAGTAAGCATCTATCTAAAAGCAAGGCTTTCACTAACTAAAAACTTCTTTAAAAAAAATATGCTATGTGCTTATTTAGAGGCCTATTCAATTGGCAAAATCGCAATTGAATGAGGCCCTATGTGTTTGCAGCACACCTCATAAAACGTTTTATTTTTAATAATATCTAAAAATCCCTCCTATGATTATGTTGACACCTCCAGTGGTGTCTAAACAGGCATCTGCCCCCCTCCCCCCAATCGGCATGCAGTATCCGGGCAGCAATATTAACCCACTAATTACCTGCTCTTGCTTGCTCTGCCAATCTCTTTGCAGATTCCTCCTTGCAGCTTCCTTTCACATGGCAGCGATACAAAACATTTACCAGCTGCTTTGCTATATATTCCAAGCTGCTATGCACCACAGACAGGAAATCAGAATTAGTTTAAGAGTTTCCGCTAACCTAATTAGCCGAAACAAATCATTCCAAAACACAATGGATACCATGCTGCCTGTGATTGGTCAAACTGATTATGACTGTTATGCTAATTTTAGAAGAGATTGGCTGGGGGTGTCAACTTTGAAAGCCAACTGTTTGCAAATGCAAGAAATTCAGCTGACTTTAAGGTGAGTGTTTAAATGTATATTTTGGTATTTTTTCATGCACACATTTTTTTTCACACACTACTGATTCTCCTCCATTAGATTATTAGCATTTATTATCCAGCAAACTTAGAGATTCCTTTAAAGATACTTATCACCTTCAGCCTTAGTATACACAATGCATCTATCATCCTTCTATATCTCATCCAAACCCTTTAGATTGGAAGTTTGCAAGTTATCAATCTTGCTAAGTGCTTTAGAAAGCACTGTGTATGTTTGACTTTAGGCTCAAAGACAGGGCCCTCCATTATTTTGCATTCTGTTAATATTGTTTTTGACCTAAACTTACACCTGTATAGTGTGACTGAATATGTTAGCGCATTACATATAAACGAAAAAACAATCATAATAATTCTCATCTTACAAAAGCATTCCATAATACCTTAGTCTATGTCAAATGATTGATTTCCAAATATTATAATTCATAAAGTAAGTGCCAGATAATATAGACATGATGTAAATAGCATAGTCATGAAAGATTCCTGGATAGGGATTTGTGTCCAGTCGTAGATTAATTAACTTCATATTTTGGATAAATTGCAGATAAATTGCTTTGTCTATAAAGGTAGACAGTACGTAAAGGCCACATTTTTTTTTATAACAAGATACAGTCATTCAATAATATCTGAGCTTGTTTAGTCTGACAATTTTTTTTACTCATATCACATTTGAAATGTTAGAGCATTCGTCAATCAAGAAAATATATGTATTATGCCCAGGTAATTTAATCCATGAAGGTTTTTTCTCGACAAATTAAGTAATTGCTCCTTGTCTTATAAAGTCCAGTGCGTTGTTATTAAATACACACTAAATGTTACAGTGAACTAAGTAAGAATATATCTGCTTAACATTTCTAATCTTGGCCTAGTGTATTTTTACCGATTCACACAAGTATTTTGTTTATGGCCGCCTAATGATTCTTGTGCTCGCCATTTAAAAATGGCAGCAAAACATGTATTGTCCTTACAGTTCCACATTGTTTAGTTATGTTATTAACCCTATTTTATAATTTGTTTCTAACCTTAGTTGCATCTTGGACCACCTGACTGGAGTTCAGAGACAACTGATGGTCAATTTCTTAGTGTTAAAATATGCACATTCTGCTCAGTTTTAAAAATAGCCTCTATTCCTCTAGTGTACCCATGCTGTTTCTGCACAAGCTAGCTAACCATTATATTACTTTTATGTTCCAGCACCAACTTTTCACACACACACACTATTTCTGAACCTTAAAAGCACCAGCTTATAAAAATGTAAGAAACTAACAACACAAAAACACAGAGAAAATGTTTAATATAGCTGACTCTTCTTGTGCCATCAGGGCTTTCATCTTGGGATGGTATTCAGCCTGAGGGGGGTCTCCTACTGACAATTACCATTATTTAGTTTTAATTTCAAGCACCTGTTTACACTGGCAAGTTTTCAAAAGTAGTGAATAGAACCCTGAATCCACAGTTCTTCGTATTCCTAGTTGGTGTCTCATCCTATTAGGGCGTAAAGGAAATGGCTGCAACAATTAAAGCAAAATAGAACAGAATAGTTGAAAATGAAAATCTGTCGTTTTTTATAAATCTTTCTAAAAACAATTTGCACATTATCAAGCCAGATTATTCATAGAAGCATAGCATCAATACAATGCTCCAATTGTCTTTTAGGACTTTGCTTTAAACTGACATGCTACCAAATCTTATTTTACTAGGATTACTTCATCGAGCAAACAATTGTTAATCTATCAGTATTGGCTTCTCCAACTGAATTTCTCCCCAAGTACAAGTCATTTTCCCTTCCATGAATAATCATCTGTGAGCTGCAATAAATTATAAAAAATATGTATTTTTATGTATTTATTATATTTATCATAAATGGATTATTTTATCTTTGAGACAAGGGTATAGTCTTGCATGTAATTCTTTGGGAAAAAAATACTGCATTTTGAGTAAAATCAGGATGTTGCATTTCACAATGCCATATACTTTTATCGATAAATACCACTCAATTACAATTCACCATAGAGTTTTTACATAAATAATTGCAACTGTTACCTTGCAGCTAATTGTTAGTGGTCATATTGATATAAATCATAAGAAAACCAAAATGCCTATGTTGTTTTTGATCAACAGCTTTTGCAAACATTTAACAGTTTGATGGTTTCTCCAATACTTTGTAGGTCCTAGTTTTACAATACATTTTATGACTGGATAGGAAAAATGTCTTTGTGCATTAAGTTAAATGTTTTTAATCTTAACTGACAATCCAATCCTATAATATGCTCAACAGTTTATGCTTCGCTTACAAGTTTAGGTAATTTTAGGGTTTTACAGCTTTTAAATGAACATAGTACTAAATGATTACAGATATTTCCACTGCTTTGTGAAAAACAAAAAATGTTTCTTTGGAAGTTCTCAAAACAATGAATCCTGTGGACTTTAAAGACTTTAAAATACAAACATGATCCCCAGATAGTAACCCAAGTTTTTGTGTTCATAAATCATATTATAGATACACATTCTTTATTAAATCTTCAAAGTTAGTATTTTTATTATAATTACTGTTTATTTATAAACCACCAAGTTCAGATACAATACAATACAAATGGGTCAGCATAGAGCTTGGTGTAACAGGGTTGAAGTCTCTGCTACAAAGAGCTTATAATCAAAAAAGGTAAGGATAGGTTGTAATACAGGAGGGTGACAGGCATGGGTGTAGGAACTGGAGGTTTTTTTTTTTTTTTCTATGTCTGTAAGTATGTATAAATAAGCTATTTTAAGGCCTGTGTATATGTTGAGCTTTATCAGAATTAATCTTGCTCCTACACCCCTGGTGACAGGTGCAAGATGGCAATGATCAAGGCAGTAGGCAGACACAAGTGGAGGTAGCTGTGTGTAATAAGTTGTGTGTGAGCAATTTGGTATGGAGTTTGTGCATGTTAAAGGTGATAAGCTACTTAAAACAGGTGAGTTTTTAGTGAGTGTTTGAAGATTTTCAGGCAGGAAGATAGTCTGACAGAGCAAAGCAAGGAGTTCCATAGAGTAGGTGCAGCATGAGAAAAGTTTTGAAGGTGGGTCAGGTGCTTCATTGCCAGCCTTTTCCAAAGTCTTGCGGGCCTCGCGATGAGCGCCTTCGGTATATATATATATATATATATATATATATATATATATATATATATATATATATATACATATATAATGTATGTGTGTGTATGTTTCTATCTCTCTTTTGCCCACCATATTATAAATAATTGTTGTGGTTAATGACCTACTCATAAAGTCCACAACACAAGCTGAGATCCTGCTCCATGCTGATGATAGCCAGTAAGCTTGAAACAGCTATACATGGATAGGAAACTCAGCTTGTGTTTAATCCAACCTTGGCTTTGAATTAAAGCTGTGAAATACAGCATGCATAAGCTTAAAGGAAGCCATGTTTGATAATGGCTATGGATTGAAGAGCGAGGCATTTGTGGCCACATTTGCATGTCCCAGCTCTTCTTCCCTGAATGCAGTGTAATAACTGTTTTTCTCTGAATTCTGAGCGGAAAGTAGTTTTTTTTTTAACTTGTTTTAGACATTCAAATGTGAACACAGATGTTCTATTTATTTACTAAATATATATATATATATATATGTGTGTGTGTGTGTGTGTATATATATATATATATATCTATATATATATATATATATCTATATATATATATATATATATGTGTGTGTATATATATGTGTGTGTATAGTAGTATGTATATAGTGTGTGTCATAATATATATAGCAAGTGTTCTTTAAAAACAATAGTATGGACAGCGGTCAGTCATTCAGCTCTTGTGACTGCATGTTAATATTATGAAGGAGTGGATATTATCTGTATGAACGGAACGAGAGCCGGCTGCAATATCCACTCTGTATTTCCTGAATGCTTAGCTCCTTGGGAGTGAGTTCCCGTCAATCGGGAGCTTTGCGCCGTCCACATCACCACAATTTACAGGACATTTAACAGATCCGCATTCTGTGAACTAGGCACTAGCTAAATGTGCCTCCGTTGCTCAGCCAGCAATGTCATCCGCTTGGACCTGACCGGGGCCGGCTTCGCCTGTATAGGCTTTCTCAAAGGTAAGCCGCCGTCTTGATACTGCAATTCCTTAATGTTGCAGGCTCTTTTTAAACTCCTCCTACTCTCTCCCTATTGGTTCCCTTTTAGTCATATGATATTGTGATGTTCTTGGGTGTATAGAAGCACAGGTTTTTTACACTTTTCTTTCCCGGTCTCTCCAATGATTCTACGGGTGAATTCTGTTAACACAATCAAATTTTATGGGGTTGATCTGAATGCCTTGTTCTACCCAGCCTTTTAATCATTTATGTATATACATATTTCCATTATTCATAACAAGCCTCTGAACTATTCATTTAATATTTTATGCGCTCCGTTATACATAATTACGCATGCTTCTACTGATTTACTCAGATGCACATTGTTTATGGCAGTTCAATGGTATGGTGGGATTATACATTCACTTTTTTCTTGATACTAGGGGGATATATATATAATTATTTAGAATCTGCTAGGTTTAAATTCCAATTGTGATGGTGCTTATACTCTAAATCAGATTGTCCTATACCTTTTTCTCTCACCCCCCCCCCCCCCCCCCCTTCTCTCTCTCGCTATTCTCCATATTAATGCCTTCTAAAAGGCACATCTACAATATTTTTCAGAGCGGGAACTCAATAGGATATAGTAATCAACTTCTGTATTTCATCCTTAAATTTATCCTTGTAGTTCCATCCTCAATTTTTGCCTTTAATGGTGAATGATGAATTATTTTTCTGCAATAGTTGTATTTATGTTTGAATCACTTAATGTATTTGATCTACGCTATATGCTATGTAATAGATTGGGGCTATGGTGTTCTCTGTATGAGACTTGCCCTTCAAAAAATGACGGCAATAAGATTGTAAGGCAGGTAATGCTGTTTGGTCGAGACATTAATTTTCTGGTGGTCCGAGATCCTATGGCGCTCATTGCGAGCCTTGCGCTGAGCGCCGTCGACGCTCATCGCGTGGCTCCCAATGTGCACCTTCAGCACTCATCGCCTGTCTCGCAATGTGCGCCTTCAGCGCTCATTGTGAGACTGTTGGTTGTGTGTTATTGTTTTGTCGGCGGTGATGTGTTTTTTGCGCTTATTGCAAGGCTCTGTGTGCTATGAGCAGTGTTGGCGCTCGTTGTGAGTGGCGCACTGAATGGCTTTTATGTTTATTGTGAGAGTGTATTTTTTTTGTGTATATGTTTGTTGTATGCTAATTAAATAATTAATAAATTAATAAATGAATACACTTTACCTATTTTGAAGTAATATATGCAGGAAGCATTGTGTTGAAGAGCTGACAATACTGTTTTGACGTTTCTGCAGCATATAATGTCGTTTTGCACTGTTGTGGAGCTGAGGTGTAAGTGTCAGCAATGTGTGAAGTGTAGAGTGTAAATAGGCTGTGTGCGCGAGGAAAATCCGTTAGGGTAGCTGTGTACTTCCACATTGTGTAAGTTAGTGTTGTAAAATGGCAGGAAATGTGTGTGGTACGCGGCTGTGTATGATGTAGCATCCTTGTTAATAGTGTATCTTGTACCTCATAAGGCTTTTTGCAAAATCAGTATGTGCTTGCTGGTGTTTTACGTGTTTAGGGTCCTGTAGCCTTGTTTTCGTTTTTTTTTCGCCGGCCATTTTTTCTCTCGCTTAGGGGATTTTCGTGTGTCTAAACTGTGGAATTTGGACTTAAATTGAGGTGTAACTTCACTTGCAGAGGTCACCACTGGAGTATCCATATTTTTTATCACAGTGTATACATGTTCCAGATTACGACTGCAGAAAGGTCTCTCAGTTTTTCCTACTTAAATCCATCCGCAATTACAGGTGAATACATATACTAGGTAGGTTGACAAGCAGTTATAAAATGTATCTTGTCTGAGGATGCGTAAAGCTTTTGTTTAATTATTCACTTTGTATATTTGAAGGGCTATATTTAACAGTCCGTCAGACTATTAGTAGCACCAGCACTTTTTACATACGGAAAATAGGTATACATTGTTGATGGTAATACATTGTTGAGGGCATAAATTGAGGACAGAACTACAAGGATAAATCCAAGGATGAAATACAGAAGTGAATTACTGTATCCTATTGTGACCCCTCTCTAAAAAAGATTGTAGATGTACCTTTTAGCAGGCATTAATATGGATTAAAATAGATTTTAATTAATAATATATATCTCCCTAGTATCAAGTATACAGTGAATGTGTAATCCTAAAATACTATTGATCTGCCATAAACAATGTAGATATGTGTATATATGGAGGATGGTCACAAATGAAGCATCTGAGTAAATCAGTAGAAGTACCTATGATCATGTATAACAAAGCATAACATATTGAATGAATAGTTCAGAAGCTTGTTATAAATAATGGAAATATGTATATACATGAATGGTTAAAAGGCTGGGTAGAACAAGGCATTGGGATCAACCCAATAAAATGTGATCGTGTTAACGGAATTCACCCTTAGGATGATTGGAGAGCCCGGGGCAGAACAGTTAGAGAAAATCCCCTTCTTCTGTAGACTCAAGAAAGTCACAATACCCTGTGACTAAAAGGAAAAGAGGGGTTTAACAAGCGCCTGCAGAATTAAGCAATTGCAGTATCAGGACGGCAACTTACCTTTGAGAAAGCCTATACTGGCGATACCGGCCCCGGTCAGGTACAAGCGGATGACATTCTGGCGGAGCAACAGAGGCACATATAGCTAGTGCCTAGTTGACAGGATGTGGATCTGTTACATTGTGGTAATGAGCACGGTGTGAGGCTCCCGATTGACGGGCACTCCCCCAGGACCTGAGCATTCAGGAAATACAGAGTGAATATCAAAGCCGCCGTTTGTTCCATAATATCCACTCATTCGTAATATTATCAGCCAGTCACAAGATATACATAATGCTGAATGAATTTTATTGTTTGATGAGGATAGTATAGGATTGTGCCTTATACTGATTATGGGATAATATGTGGTACAAGAAGGTTCCTATTTTCTGTTTATGTCAATATTTATGATTAGGTAAATATTTCTAAATACATTATTTAAAGGTATGCACAGCTTTACCATTCATATTTTCAATACACTTTCTTATAGTACATACATGTTTAGTGAGGATTCAGAACATCACTAAGCACTTACACAGTGATTACTGTTAACCACGAGAAGGGTTACACGTACTAAGTATTTACATTATTATTTTTTCTTTATATATATATATATATATATATATATATATATATATATATATATATAAAACACAATTATTACAATTACTGCAGCACCTTGTGATTATTTAATTGTTCACTTTGTATATTTGAAGGGCTATATGTAACAGTCCCTCAGACCATTAGTAGCACTAGCACCTTTTACATACAGAAGATAGGTATACATTCTTGATGGTAATATACATCAATTGATGATTTAATTCTAGAGCTCCATCAGCTATAATATATATATATATATATATATATATATATATATATATATATATATATATATATATACTGTATATATATATATATATATATATATATATATATATATACTGTATATATACTAGGAAATTGCCCGTTAAAAATGACAGGATTAAAATTGTAAGGCTGGCAATGCTGTTTGCCACACAATGTGAGGCTTTTGCTCCTCTGAGAACCTTCAGTGCTCATCGAGAGCCCTGCGCTGAGTACCTTCTGCGCTTATTGCGAGCCTCTTCCCCGTGTACTTCAACTTTCCTACTTTGCACTGATCAACTTCGGCGCTCATTACAAGCCTCTCCCGCTCGCGGTGCCTACTTTATGGGCCGCTCATTGCAGGTTTCGTTACCCTGCAAGTTTTGTGCTTGGGAATGCCATGTGTCTCTTTCCACCATCTCCCCCCTGTCCCTTCCCTGTGTCTTTCTCAACTGTGTGTCTGCTGAATGTTTGCATGTTACATGTGACTGCCGTTGGTTTTATTTTCAAAGTCGTGCGTGCCTGGCTTTGCCCAGCCTTGTTTTCATCCAGTTTCTGAATTTTTACTTTTTTCTGCTGCCATTTTTTTCCTCGCTTAGCTGATTTTGGATTGACGGAAAAAACAAATATGGCTCAAATTCGCTTGCAACCTCACTCCTAGGCTTCCTGGCTCTCCCCCTGTGTTGAGTGTGTTATTATGTTTGTTAAATTATTTTGTTTGTTTTTCAGGTTTTTAGAGTTACGCGCATGGCTTGCAGTTGCGACCCTCGCAGTTGCATGCCTCAACTGCTCACCTCGCTTTGTGAGGCTAGCAACTGCAGGAAACTGCTCACTGCCTAAGTTCAGCGTGCCTCAACTGCTCACCTCACTGGGCGAGGCAAGCAGTGCAATGAGCGCCTTCGCCGCTCATTGCAGCCTAAGTCCCACGTAGCCGATGTCTTGCCTCGTTTTGTGAGTCTCGCAAAGTGTACCAACATCGTAAGTGTTCTCAACACTGACAACTATATATGTGATATATTCTCCACATAGTCCCTTACTATCCTGGATTATGCACATTTTAATATTTTCAAGCAACGCTTTTCAGTTTCCCAGAGTACAATAAAGACATTTTATTTTATGTTATGTTAAATTGAATGTGGTTTCCCTCAAACGCCTTTTTTTGACAATAATATATATATACCGTATATATATACTCACATACACACAAGTACATCATCTGACCATCCTTTTGATATTTAGCAATTTGTGCAATTACCATTTATAAAACAATTGGAGTACCAATATATTCAAATTGCACCTTCACAACTTTGTCTAGGTTCTAATGACAATAGTTTGAAATATATAAGCATAGTGATCATCTTTTTAAGCACAGGTAGCATTATAAAAAAGTTTCCAAAAATGATATTGTTTTGTGATTTACTTAGCATGTAAACACATACAGTCTTATTAAATTGCGATTCAGCAAATTTAAAAGGGCTCTATATAAGCATACAGCATATTTTTTTTACAGAAGTTTTTAGATAGTGAAGACCTTGCTTTTGGATAGAAGTTTACTAACTAAAAGCTTCTGTAAAAAAATATGCTCTGTGCTTAAATAGAGCCCTTTTAAATTTAATAAGGCTGATAAGTTTGGTCTCATTATCACTTCACTAATACAAGCTTTATTAAGTCTCATTGACAATCTTTATAAGGTCACTGTAAGAGAGAAACAACTTTCTCTACACGCACACAATACTGTCTTATAACGTGTTTGAAAAGCCAAGCAGGAAAAAAAGAAAAGTGACATCTTTCTTTGTGCGAGTGTTACCACTGAATGTTTATAGCCAGTAGACAAATATTGTCATCATGATACATAGCTGTCATGATAAGTGCTATCTCTATAAGGAATAGGCTTGTGAATTCTTTATGGAAGCATTAACATGAATTATTTTAATTAATGGTTTTTCAACAGTTAGACTTATGACATTAAATAGCATTTTTTATTATCAGTTCTCACACCTCATACTATAAAATATCTACTGTTTTGATTATTTATTTTTTTATCTCCTGTCATTGTTATTAATAATGAAAATAGAATAATAACATAAGTAAAGGAGGATATCATGAGTTTATGATGATTAATAGTTATAGAACTGTAGTTTCTCTCCAGACTCCTGGCTCACATTTGTATATGTTACATAGACATGCATATGGAAGATATACTGTATATGTCAAACAAAACAAAGCTAGTTATAAAGTAAAAGTAACCTTTAAATCTCAGCAGGAGTCAACACATAAACATACTAAATCAGGAAAGTAGTCTCAATAAACAAAACCTATTTCATTGCTAAAATAAGCTATAAAGAAGAGATTGCATAAATGATTGGTGCAGAATGAGTATGTGTGTATATATATATATATATATATATATATATATATATATATATATATATATATACATAACCTCAATGAATTCAGGAAAAAAACAACTTTGAATAGAAGAACCAGTGTATCAATATTAAATTGGAAACTCATTCTAAAGTTGTTACAAAATGAAGTGATGACCACTATTTTATTTCTTGTTTACAATGAGAATCCCATGATGGCTTCTCAGTTATCCACAGGTGATATAACCTGTCGGTTTATTTTATTCATACCCCCTATGATTGGATACAATCTCATGGTAAACAAGAACTAGCAAGTAAAAGGGGACATATTTGGGCATTAAATATTTGTGGGCTGCTTTAGGTGAGCTCAACCCTTAGCAACAATGGATTTCATCTTAAATGGGTTTAATTACATTTGGGCTATTACAGATACTTTTTAAGTAGAGATATAAAAGTATGCACAAAAAAACATTGATTGCCCCTCTAACATCATGGCCATGGATTATGGATTGTTGGCCAATCAAAGAAAAGTTGCAACTTAAAAAATATGCATTTTTCAGATTATTGTTGATAGTGCAAATTAAAAAAAATGTATTGTTTGACTTTATGAAAACATTATTTAAAAACTTTAAAACCAATTGAGTACATAACTATGTTTAATAAGTCCTTGATTTCCTCTAGTGATAAAGCCCACTGAATTCCAGGAATTGGGGCTAGTTCTTGAATCCGTGGTAACCAAGGCAAGGAACTGTGTTTAGTGTGTGCAACATTATTATGATCCACTGCCTCCTGCTGGCTAGCTGGCTTCTCAAACAAACAGGGTTCATTGTCATTGAACAGTTCCTTTCTTTATCACTAGTCTGCATATTCTCTTCTATTATTATTATTATTATTGCTCATTTATAACGTGCCAACATATTCTGTAGCTCTATACGTGTGTTTTGATCAAGGCAAAACAATATAAACACATTACAAAAAAATGCAGGGCCATATCTTGGAGCTTAGAATCCAGTGTCCATGGAGCTTTCCCCAAAGCACATTGCAATATTAAAAACTTGCAGATTTACAATCTAAAGGTTTTGGTTGTGGTACAGGAGGGTGAAAAATACATTGTTCATGTTAAGGCGGCAGGTGATAGAATTGTTTAAACAGATGCTTTTTTTGTAATGTTTTAAAGGATTTGAGGCAGAAGGATAGTCTAGTGGAGCGAGGCAAGGAGTTACAGAAAATAGGGGCTACTCAAAAAATGTTCAGAAGCCAAGAGTGAGAGGAGCTGATGAGAGAGGAGAAAAGAAGAAGATCATTAGAAGAACAAAGAGGGTGGGTGGGGGAATATTTGGAGTTGAGAGCAGAGATTTAAAGGGATTCACTGTTTTTAAGGGCTTTGTAACTTAGGGTCATGATTTTACATTTTATTCTGGAGCCTATGGGAAGCCAGTGGAGTGACTGACAGAGAGGTGCAGCAGACACGGAGCATTTAGTACAGTAGATGAGTATAGTGGAGGCATTCATTATGGTAGGCCAGCCAGATGTGAGTTGTAGTAGTTGGGGTGAGATTTGCCTCAAAGATTTAAAACTGAACTGGAGAAGAATTATTGAGCATTGTGAACTTAATGGCAATAAAAAAATTAGTGATAGATGTTCTTCATTTATCTTTAACTAAATGATTATCTTGTATATTGTGTCATCCTTATTCTTATATGTTTGCCATTTTGTTCTATTGTAATGTTTACTAGGTTTCCTCAAAATATTTTTTAGAATTCAGCTGTATTTGAAAAGCAAATTATGAAACCAATCAGTTTTACGGACGGTGTTAAAGTCCAATTTTCACTGAGAATAAGCAATTTTGTCTGACCTTTTTTTTAAACAGTTATTTATTGATTGTCAGCAGTACTCCACTATTGTGAAACCTAATTTACATACATAGAGCCCTATATTAATCTGGTGCTCTAACTTAGGTGGATGCAGTAAAGAGTCTGCAGTAGCTTTATTCCCTAAGATACAACCCTATGATAAACTTTAGCTCCCCTACATTAGGGCACTAAGCTCTCATCCATAAATACTTGCTTTCTCAGTAAGCTCTACAAATTAGAATCAGCTCTAGGAGCCAATAGAAAGCCCTAACCTCATGCCCTGGGTATTCATTCATTTTAAATCCCAGATGGACGGAATCCCCAGGCATCCCCCTACCCCCACTCACTTCCTGAGCAACCCATCCACATATACAGACCCCATGGAAAATAAAGTCAACCCTGCAAGGGGGGGGGGGGGGGGTTCTTGCAGCTAAAATTAACCCCCCATGCTGCAGAGGGACCTGGTTGGGACCCCCTGCCACATATTAACCCCCCCCCCCCATAATCCAGGGAGTCCCTAACATTAACCCCCACCAGCAGCGTGAGTCCTTAAAGGACCTGCACCATTAATGAACCCCTGACGGCATCTAAAGTGTTAACATT